>JAQZBX010004788.1:0-58762 GCA_029593785.1 Cabassous unicinctus
TATTTTTAAATAAATTAGTAAACAAATATTTTCTCTTTGGAGTCCTCAATATTTTTAGGAGTGTAAAGGGGTCGTGACTATACCAAAAAGCTTGAGACTCTCTGTCTCAGTGCTTTAGAGCAAGGACTCTGGAGCCAAAGAATTTAAGTCTCCTTTCTTCTACTTACTATCTGTGATCTTGGACAACTTTCTTATCCTCTCTGTGCCTTAGGTTTCTTATGTGTAAAATGGGGATAATAATAGTTCATAACAACAGCTGCCATTTAATAAGTAATATTAGATGTAAGCTATTATTATCATTGTTGGTATTATATCATCATCGTCGACATTATCATCATTATCATTCCTACCACTGGGAAAGACGTAGTTTGGTCAGAGCTGGAGGTAGAGTCAACAGAACTGATATTTTTCTCCCCCAAGCCAGATGTACCCCACCTCCCACTTACCATTCTGCCATCTTAACATTTGTGGGCTAGAGAGGAAGAGAAAGAAGGTAAGAAAGCTGACCCCCTCACAGCTTCAGCACAATTGTCAGAGGTATTGAATGTGAATGCACAGCAACTGCAAAATTCAGTGGGCAAAATGAAGAGGCCAGATTGCATGGCTACTGCAAAAAGTGCAAACACCCAGGTCTAGGTGAAGAGGCCAAGTTCCTTTGTTTTTGTTTTTTTTACCGGGAGGTTCCGGGGTTCGAACCCCGGTCCCTCCATATGGGAGACACATGCCCAACCATTTGAGCCACATCCATCCCCCTGCCAAGTTCCTTTGAATGGCATTTAGGTTCAGGCAGAGCTGCTGCCTGCCATCCAGTGCTTCTGTGGCTGCCTGTCTGGAAATATAAATTGTTCATTATCTATTGCATCAATCCCACAAACCGATGTAGTAGATAATGAATGAAGCCCAGGGAGGCGAAGGGACTGCCTGATATACATAGCTAGTTGATGGCCTGCTCCTTGGGTCCAGATCCCTGGACTTCCATTCTCTGAAAGGAACGACCAATCCAGAACCTGCAATGGTCACGCTGAGCTTTGGGTGTAGAGATAAGAAGAGGTCCCTTAGTGTGGCCCATGAAGCCCTTATCGAAGGGTCCTGCTGATTCCGGGAAGGGATTGGATCTTGGCCAGGGGAGTTGTTAACAGCAATCTTGATAGAGCAGGGATACAGACACGCATTTTTATTCTGCCTTTCAGTCACAGAATGCTTTCGTGTTATGCCAAATGTTGTTCTGATGCTTCTTGTCTTGGCCAAACTGAGGACCAGACTATTTGCTTTTTCTGCTTACTAAGTGACCAGCTGCAGATGGCAAACACATTTGAACACTCTTCCTTATCAATGAAAAGTTAAAACCAAATTCCCCGTGTCTGTGTCAAGGTTGCTTTGTTCAATAAACACAAAGATCTGTTAACATTCCCTTTGTTCTCAGTGGAAACACACTGCTCTGGGTCAGCTACTACACTGATTTCAAGATGCCTTGTAACCCTCATTTTTGTTTTTAGACAGATATTATATAGAGCTTCACGGGTAAATTAGCCACTCTTAGTCCTGCAAAGCATTAGTTATACAATCTTGGGAAAGTGGCTTAACCTCTCGGGTCTCAGATTCCTGTTCTGTAAAGTCAGGACAAGACGTGGTCAAGAAACAAATCAGTTGGATGGATAATCATCCCCCATTTTTAGGAGTAAGAGATCTGTGATAAATAGAAAAGGAAAAAATAGCTGATTCAATAAAAGTCACACTCACATGCAGCTTGCTCTGTGCCAGACCCTATTTTAAGCACTTTCCATTTATTAACTCATTTAATCCTCACAACAGCCCTTTGAGGAAGGTGCAGTCATCCCACCAACTTCACAGATAACAAAACTGAGACACAGAGGGGTTAAATAACTTACCCAGGATCACACAGCTAATAAGTAGCAGAACCAGGACTCAGGCAACTCAGGCAAGTCTGACTCTAGAGTATGTGAAGGTTCATTTCATACAATGGATCAGCCCAAGCTAATTTTATTTTATTTTTTAAGTAAATTTAAGATGATTGCACCTTCACAGTATAGTTGAAATATTTCCCCCAATTACAGAACTCTGGCTCTTGGCTAATTTATGTTCCTAGAAGAAAAAACCCCAAAGCACTGTGTATCTGTAAATGTGATCTCATTCATGAAAAGCAACTGTGATTTGGAGGCAATAGAAGCAGGTTAAGGTTCCAGCTCCATCTCTTCTGTCATAAGCTATGTGGGCTTGGCCACAAAGCTTGTAGGGACTTCAGCAGTAGCCACTACTGGAGAAAACCAAAGAGAGAAAGTAGAAATGACCTAGACCAAAGGTACAAGTGACTACTCAGCCAGTACTGTCCTGAGGCACATGCCCAACACCTCGCATCCTGGTCTCTCTGGAGTGTGAGTTGAGCCTAGTTTTGGCTTTCATAGTTAAAGAAGATGGAAATCTGGGATGATGGAGCCAGGCTGCGGGAGTCTCAGGGTAATGATACCTTTTGCCATCTGGTTGACACTGTCATGGTTGCATGGGGACTCCTCCAGCCCAAAGCTGGACCCATACTGCTGGAGGGACAGGAAAAAGGATGTGGCCTTCAGGGGAAGGGTCTTCTGGGTGACAGGCAGCCAACCCGGGATCTCAGCACATCAGGTCAGGAGAGGTACATAGGCTCTGGAGGAAACCAGAACACCAGCCAGAACTCAATACTAAAGCTTAGACCCATCAACCAGACAATCCTTACTGGAATTAGGAGAAGAGCACAGCTCCATAGATGTGTATTTGTCCAGGGCTCACCCAGGTTTAGGGAAGAAATTCCAATTCTGTCCCCATTCCTCAGTGGGGTTCAACCTACTAATGCAGTCTGATGGAGTGGAAAGAGCATAGGTTTTAGAGCCAGAGAGATGGATCTCAGTTCAGGTATGTGGCCTTGGGCAAGTCACTTAACCTCTTTGATCCTAGGTTTCCTCATTGTAAAACAGCAGTACCTACTCCTTCCTTGCTGGGTTATTGTGCAGTAAAACCAAAGTAAGGCCCTGGCATATGGTAGGCCTTCAAAATAATCTGTTATCAGTACTTAATTGGCAGCTGCCTCAGTTGAACTTTGTTTAGAAGCTTGTCTGAGCCTGAGGATTGAAGGCCCTTAGTGCTGGAAGCTTTCTGCACGATGGACAGCTTACTATTTGTATGACCATAAGACAAGTCAGCTAATCTCTCAGACATGATTTCCTCATCTGCAACTGGGGACCACAATAATTAATGCCTTTCCTACTTCAGCAGATTATTAGAGGATAACATAAGATGGAGGCAGTGAAAACATTTTGTAACCTGAAAAGTATGTTACATAATTATATATAATCATATGCATATATTTATAAATATATATGAAATTAAGAAACATTTTGAGTGATAACTTTTTGCCAAACACAGGTTTAAGTGCTTTACATAGGTCACTCACTTTCATTTTAATCCTCCTCTAACAATTTTACTAGGTAGAGCCCTATTTATCATTCCTATTTTTCAGTTGGTTAAACTGAGGTACAGAAAAGTTAGGCACCTTGCCCAAGAGCACACAGATAGTTGGGGACAGAGCTGAGATTCAAACTCCATCAAATTCCAGAACCCACCCAATAAAGTGTTAGTCATTATGCTCAAACTGGCGTTGTTATATGATTGCTAAGTCTAAGTTTCATCACTACAAAGGGGTGCACAGTCACCCATTCACAAGGTGTGAATTGGGGCTGTAAAACCATGATAATAGCTCCATAAAGAAACCTGTTAATTAGTCTCACTTCTCTATGGGCAAACCTCAAACATCTTAGGAACTTGTGTGTTTATAACCATGAGCAAACACATTCATGGATTCAGTACGTATATATACAGATTATAGACACATACCCAAATGTGGAGATCAGAAAATAAATGTAAGGATGAATTGATGGGCTCATGATTTTGTTGTGAAAGATAATATTCACTGGCTTAAGTGAGATGAAAAGTGTCATTGTGGTAACACAATGAGTGATGGTCATGTTTAATCCTTTTCCAACACACACACACACACACACACACACACACACGATGAATGCCATTCACAACTGTGACACACTCCTGTGCAGCAGCCCAAGCTTTAACAACAACCTTCCCTGTTTTGTGTTGTGTGTTTGTGTGTGTATGTATAATTAAAGCAAATAATGCAAGAATCATATTTACAAAAGCATTTTTACAAGTGTTTGGATAATTAAATTAGCCAGTTAAAATTCTCAAAAAAGGTCATTGGTTCAATTAAATTAAACAAATTTGCTATGTTCTACTTTCACTGTCCAATACAGTGGCCACTAACCACAGGTTATTTCAATTTACATTTAAAAAGTCGGTTCCTCAGTCACTCTAGCCACATCAAGAGCTTAGCCACATGTGGCTAGTGGCTACCAATTAGGCAATGCATATTATAGAACATTTCTATCATTGTAGAAATTTCTATTGGACAATGCCTACTAGTCATAGTAGGAAGCACTGAGGATGCAGTGACAACCAAATATTTGTGGCCCCTGTCTTAAGGGGCTTACAGTCAAGAGAGCTGTAAAACAAGTCATCACTGGTGTGTATGTGTGTATGTGTGTGTGTGTTGGGGGCAGAGGAAGGACAGAGGGCAATGAGAGTGCATGGCAAGGGGATCTACCCAAGGTTGAGTGATCAGGAAACATGAAATAAAAAAAATTCCACATATAATAGTGATCAGCCAATTTTTTTAAAATATTGAATTTAATTTTTTAATTGAATATTTTCTTTACAACAGGATTCCACAAACAATACTAATATGGTGCTTAAATATTATGTTATTGAATAATAAGCTTAACTAAAACTTATTAATAAAAATTATAATGCAATGAGTCTCAGAAGAAGCCAAATGCCAAATGTACATACAGTCTGATTCCATTTATATGAAATTCTAAAACAGGTGGAATTAATCTATGGTGCTGGAGCGATCTCAGGGGAACTTACTGGGGTCTTGCTGATGCCCTAATCTTTTTTTTTTTTTTTTAATAAATCTATTTTTTTAAATCCACCCCCAAGATGACTCCCTGGTCTGTCTGCTCATTGTGTCTGCTTGCTGTGTCTGCTCATCTTCTTTAGGAGCAGTGGGAACTGAACCTGAGACTTCCCATGCGGGAGGCAAGTGCCCAACCATTTGAGCCACACCCGCTCCCTGACACTCTAATCTTGATAGAGGCATTGGTTACATGAGCGCATGCATCTGTCAATATGCATGGAACTGTATATGTACTCTGTACCTTTCACAGAGTGTAAATTACTTCACAATTAAAATTTAAGGCGTAGAATTATATGTTGTACATGTTCTGGTTGATACAAATACTGTTATGGAAATATCCATTGCCTTATCACTTTGCCTGCTGTGACCTGGTCATCTTAACCCCTGTGTCATCACCGACAGGAATGTTTCCGCCATCCTTCCGGATCTAGCCAGGTGTTGCTCCCACTCTTTCCAGTTCTTTTTGCTTTCTCTCTTATGAAAAGTGGACAAGCTGGAGGGATGTTTGTCAGAAAGTTAGGAAGGATATTATTTTTGGGTGAGAAGATTTGAGGTACATTTTACTTCTTTCTCTTCTTCCCTGTAATGTTTGAATTTTTAACAAGAAAAACCAAAACTCGTTTTGTTTTGCCTAAGAAAGCACATTCACCCATGGGTACTATAGACTCATTTGAAAACTTTGGGTATTTGCACTATGATGAGTAACAAATTTCCTTCTGAGCAGCAGGGTCTGTGGGCAGTTGTTTTGTAGTCTCGGGGTCCTGGTAAGTGTATAATTTTAGTCCTTGTCTGTCTCCACGCTGCCTCTCCTGCTGAGTCTCTCTGTGATCCTGGGACACACAGGATGCGTCTGGTTTCTTGCCAGTGTTCCCCAGCTCTATGACCCTCACCTGCCTCCTTGGCCCCCATGTCCACAGATTCTTACCTGACCCTCGATGAACCCATGAATAACATCACCACGTCGCTGGGGCAGACGGCAGAACTGCACTGCAAAGTCTCCGGGAATCCGCCTCCTACCATCCGCTGGTTCAAAAACGATGCACCGGTGGTCCAGGAGCCACGGAGAATCTCCTTCCGGGCAACCAACTATGGCTCTCGGCTGCGGATTAGAAACCTTGACACCACAGACACTGGTTACTTCCAGTGCGTGGCGACAAACGGCAAAAAGATGGTTTCTACCACTGGAGTCTTGTTTGTCAAGTTTGGTAAGCAGCTACCAAGTGGGTCTGGCCTTTGGCCTTTGGCTAAGTGTGGTAGAATGGCTGGAGTCTATGTGAAGAGGACGGAGGGAATGAACAGTTACTCAGGCTCTGTGTGCCCAGCAACTCTAAAGTGGGTACAATTATACCCATTTTACTAGGAAGCAAACCAAGGCCCAGAGGTTAAGTAACATGCCCAGGGTTGCCCAGCTGGAAGGAAGTTCAGCTGTGACCCCACAGTGCCCAGTGTAAACCACCATGCCATTAAGCTCTTCTCCCAGCGAAGGATGTCCCGTATGCAGAGAAATTAGGGCAGTTGGCAGCACGCATACTCTTTCTGTCCAGCTGCCATCAAAGATTGAAAGCCCCCTACCTTGCTGCTGCAGTCTGGGCCCTTGTGCACTTGCACAGCCTCCCACTGGAAACTTGAGGACACCTACTCTACTGACTCATTTTTTAGCACTTGCCTTAGCATTTTCCAGGCCCCAAGCTGAGGAATATAGGCACGTTCTCACTAGTATGTTTTATTATAGCAGCAGTTGAGTGACCTGGAGAAAAATAATAGATCCCAGAAAAATAAATATCACCTCGGGGTGGCTGAGAATTTTCATTTGTAATGGTTTGTCTGGACCCACACTTGCCCTCCAATAACCTGGACTGACTGTTCCTTGTTTTTCTTTCATTCCTTTAGGCCCCCCTCCCACTGCAAGTCCTGGATCCTCGTAAGTATTCCATATCTCTTTCTTGTCGTTTCTGAGAGTTTCTCCGTAAGTTTCCGGGGCAAAGGCAATGTTGGGGCCAAAACACTGTGTTTCCAGATGTCTTTCCATTTTGCCCTGCCCTCATTCCATTTTGCTTTTTCTCTGATGTGAAGATTCACAGGAGACCAGCATTGGCAGTAATCTCAAGCGTAGTAATTTTGATTCCCAAGGATCAAAGAGAAAAGATCTATTTACCTCTACTACTTTTAAATTAATCTGGCATTTAATGGGAACAATAGATTTGGTAAAATCAAACAAAAAAAGGATAGAGTGTTGAATTAGGAATCTTTCCTCTAACTAAAAGTGTCTGTTCTACATTTCTGCCAGCATTTCTGTCACTTTATTTCTTGAGCGGCAACAATTAGGCAATCACTTTATTTTCATTTACCCTTGCAAAAAACTCAGAGGCAGAAATTCTGACTCACGCAGGGCAGGAAAGTTCAATGCTTAGATTGAGAGTAGCGTGGGAGTTAGATTCATTTTTGAGTCCCTTGTTAATGGCGTCTAAATATCCAATTTCTTTAACTGATAGTATGTTTTTGATGCATCTGTCCTTTACTCTGGCTAAGGAATTCTCATCGTTCACTCTAGGAGTATCCACTCGGGGCATTTTGCTTTATGTATATTTTTATTATTGGAAAAAACCCGTTTATTGAAACCCTTGCTCTGCAACAAAATATCCTCCGTATTTGTAGGCTTCGTAAGTAAAAGTCACTGAACCGCCACGAGAGCATCAAAATGCTTGACCAAGACTACACCCATGGCAAATATAACAGCCACTTAATTTGCTCTAATCCCCTCTGTGCCTCTTAATTACAGTGTAGGGCATTTTAATACATTTGTGTGTGCCTGGAGGCCCAGTGGCCCACAATCCCATTAATAAAATAGGTAATGGGTAAAAATAAACATTGGCCTTTAGCCATACTGTTCTGTTACTTTGACAGCCAGTTAAAGTCAACTGTAAAAGAGTCTTTAAAATCACTCAAGTGCTAATTGCATTCTAGTTGCCAAGGTAGAAAATGTTGATTGATCTTAAAAAAGTTCAGAAGTTTGGTCACTCTGCTTTGCATTTCTTAAAGCTAGTCCTTTCTGTTGTTTTTTTAAGGGTCACACTATTATTGGTTGATATATGAAATCCTTTTGAAGTCTTATTTAAACAAAGATTAAAACTTCTTTTATTTGCTGTAAAAATGCTTCCCACCCTGGTACCTTATTTGTTCCTGTTCCTCTGTGTTTCAAATGTGGCTGATAATCTGTGAGACAGATTAGTGGTTCCGTAATCTGCCTTGACCCGTAGGCACTGGGCTGTTGACTTTCTGCCTGTCATGTTTATATCAGAGAGTTTCTTTTTCAGTATCAACACTATTTTAAAAGCACTTATATGTCCTTATTTCTTGTAGTTTGTATTCTCTTTCTGCTGCCATTTCGTGGTGAAACCAATCTAAATCTCTCATGGTTTTTAACTTAATACAAAACTATGATACCACTTTCATGATAGGATGTCTATGGAGAGGGTATTGAAATTCCTTAAAGATGTTCAACCATGGCTAAATATATGCTTGGATGTCAGGCACTACCGTTTTATGTTGAGCACCAGATTATCCATCACTTTAGTCAGTAATAGCATGAAATGTATAGTTCCCCTGTTTGCTTGGCGGGAACTACAATAAAATACAATCAAAGCTGGAAATCCCATGGGGCGTTTTGAATTTTATCTCCATGCTCATTTTGGCACCCTCAAATGGAATTTTTGCACCCTTTTTTCTCTTTCCCTTACAAACCAGCGATGCATCCCACCTTTTTCTCCTCTCTCAGCTGCCCTCACTTACCCTGTTTCTCAGCATTCCTCTCTTCCCTAAGACTAACTCCCAAAAAGAATGTCTCACTACAGAACATAACAAAACGGTAGTGTGAGGAATATCACCACATTGAGAATCACTCTGAAAGCCTTTGTCGAATTGTACAACTCTTTTTCCAAGATAGGAATTTACTTGAAGGTGGCACAGTCAGAGTTAATGCAAAGGCGAAAAAAATGAAAACCCATGACAAAGCCGCAACAATGGGAAGAGTGAAATGCACTAAAAATGTGAAGGCAGGTGAGAGCTGAGTGCCATTTGCAGCAAGAAGGCTATACAATTCCCACCCTGGAAGGGCCTGTAGGGTCCTTAGGACTGCAGCCCAAAAAGGCAAAATCCATGAGACGTTTGTCACTCCCTCTAAGGTTTTCACATGCAACTTTCAGGACAGTGTTTTAGTTTGTAGAAGGAGCAATTTGGAGATATTAGTTTGGCTTCTGTACAGAGCTTCAGGCTTTATTTCTTCTGTCATTGCTGGGTCCGGGCCCACCCCTAACAATTATAGGCCTGGGGCATGAGAACAAGTGGAGGCCCACATACCATACATCTAAATATTTAAAAGTTATAAATCACACTAATCACTGTTAAATGATATATGTTCTGTCCTCCCATCTTGGCAAATATGCTGTTGTAACGACAAAATAAAAAAATATGTGTAAAGTTATGGTTTTTATGTGACTGAGTGCCGAGAACTATCCAAATGAGTATTTTAATCATTATTGACTGCATATCTGGGTGTTCTGTACATGGGCTAAAGATATTATACATAATCTATAGTTTGTTATATATTGATTCCACAAAAGTTATTTTTATCTTGCCATCATTTTGGCAATGATGTTGTTTTATACAAGATTTTTACTTAATTAATATTCTATTGACAACAATGCCAAATTTGACATCTCTCATGAGTTACTGTAATTCTTTTTATGAATCTCAATTTGGAGAAACTGCACACCCTACCATAACTCCATTATATTATCAATAAAATCCTTAAAGAAATACTTAAGTTTGAAAACAAACCAATAATTTTATATAGCATGTTCAAACATACTAATGGGGTTACATATGATAAATGATCGTTATTGCAGAACATATTAAAAATATTACAATTTTGTTACATAAATCCATATCCTACTTCACACATCATCCTATATCTGTACAAACTTAAGAATAATATAAATGGCTTAGTACTACAAAATTTTTCTCAGCCATGTGGAACTCTTGCAAATATATTCTAATTTGTGAGAA
This sequence comes from Cabassous unicinctus, assembly GCA_029593785.1. Classification (NCBI taxonomy): domain Eukaryota; kingdom Metazoa; phylum Chordata; class Mammalia; order Cingulata; family Chlamyphoridae; genus Cabassous; species Cabassous unicinctus. The sequence continues at coordinate 10,103 of JAQZBX010004788.1, forward strand.
CTTTCAGAACCACTGAAAGTTCTTTGTTGTTACAAAGGAAAACAAGGGAATGGATGCTAGATACCATTAGGAATGATAGTTTGTTGTGGGAAGAATCTATTGCATTCAAGCTGCGAGGAAGAATTTGGCAAGTTAATTTTTCTTTTCTTTGACAGAAGTGCTTATGTCACTGCAATCCTTCCCGCACTCCAAAGCAGTGTCCATCTCCACTGAGAGCAGCACAACATGCAAACCTTTTCAGTATATACACAAGGTCGCCTTCTGTTCAAGGTCATAGGGCAAGAAATGTAGAAAAGTGTTCCCTGGAGCCAAAGGGTGTTAGTCACAGGAGCTGATGTTTTGGTTTGGGGTTAAACTATGCCAGCACTTAGCGCCAGTTCCAAAAAGGCAGAAGATCCCATGTGTACACTTTATTCTTATTAAATTTATTTTCTGTGTGTTTTTGATGTGAGGCCCAGGACAGAGGCCCTTCTTCCTCTTTTTTCCCCCTAATAACAGCTTAGTCGAGATAAAATTCACAAAATATAAAATCCACCTTTTAAAGTATGTAATTCAGTGGTTTTTAGTATATTTACAGTTATGCAACCCTCATCACTGTCTCATTTTAGAACATCATCATCATCCCCCATTTTAAAAATCCATACCCATTAGCAGTCACTCCACGTTATTCCCTCCTCCAGGCCCTGGCAACCACCAATCTGCTTTCTATCTCTACAGATTAGCCTATTTTGGACACTTTGCATAAATGGAATTATACAATATGTAACCTTTTGTGTCTGCCTTTTTTTAACTTAGCTTGATATTTTCAAGGTCCATTCAAGTTGTAGCATGCATCAGTGTTTCATTCCTTTTTATGGCCAAATAATATTCCGTTGTATTGACATGCCACATTCCTTTTCTCTGTTCATCAGTTGATGGACCTTTGGGTTGTTTCCACTTTTGAACTATTATGAATAATGCTGCTATAAATATTTGTGCACAAGGTTTTGTGTGGACATATGTTTTCAGTTCTCTTGGGTATATACCTAGAAGTGGAATTCATGGATCATATAGTAACTATGTTGAACTTTTTGAATGGCCAGACTGTTTTCCAAAGTGCCTGCACCATTTTACATTCCCACAAGGAATGTATGAGATTCCAATTTCTCCATACATTCTCCAACACTTATCCAGCTTTTTTATTATAGCCATCCTACTGGTTGTGAATAGTATATCACTGTGGTTTTGATTTTTGTTTTCCTAATAACAAATGATGTTGAGTATCCTTTCATGTACTGATTGCCCATTTATATATCTTCTCTGGAAAAAATATCTGTTCCAATCCTTTGCTTATTTTTACTTGGATTATTTGTCTTTTCATGGTTGAGTTTTAAGAGTTTTTTGGTATATTTTGGCTACTTATACACATGTGAGATATGTGATTTGCAAATACTTTCTTCCATTCTGTGGGTTGTCTTCACTTTCTTGATAGTGTACATTGAAGCACATTTTTTTTTTTAATTTGATAAAAGTTCAATTTATCTTTTTTTATTATTATTATTTTTACTTTGGTTGCTTTTGCTTTTGGTGTCATCTAAGAAATGATTGCCTAATCCCAGGTCACAAAAATATATACCTATTTTTCTTCTAAGAGTTATATAATTTTAGCTCTTACATTTAGGTCTTTGATCCATTTTGAGTTAATTTTTGTGTATGTTGTGAGGGAGGAGTCCAAATTCATTCTTTTGCATGTAGATATTCAGTTGTCCCAGCAACATGTTGAAATGACTGTTCTTTCCCCATTGAATTGTCTTGGGGCCTTGTCAATAACCAGTTGACTATAAATGTATGGATTTGCTTATGGACTCTCAGATCTACTCCATTGATATATTTCTATCCATATGCCAATTCTACACAATCTTGATTACTGTAGCTTTGTACTAAATTTGAAATCAGGAAATGTGAGTCTGCTGGAATAATCAGGGTTCCAGCAGAGAAACAGAACCAGGAGGATATATAAACTACAAGGTTATGGCAAGTAACTGGCTAATGTGAGTGTGGGGGCTGACTAGTCAAGCCCAAAATCTATACAGCCGGCTGTCAGGAAAGGGAGGCTGGAAACTCTCAGGTGGGAGCTGACACTGCAGTCCACAGGTAGAATTTCTTCTTCCTCAGGGAAACTTTAGTTTTGTTCTTAAAACCTTTCAACTAATTGGACCAAGCCCACCCAGATTATCAAGGATAATCTCCTTTACCTAAAGTTAAGGATTGTATATGTTAATCACATGTGCAAAATGTGTCTTTACAACAATGCCTACGTTATTGCTTGATTGAATAATTTGGGACTATACCCTGCCAAGTGGCACATCCTCCAACTTTTTTTTTCTTTTTCAAGTTTTTTGGCTATTTTGGGTACCTTGCATTTCCATGTAAATCTTAGTGTCAGTTTGTACATTTCTGCAAAAAAGCCAGCTGGGATTTTGATATGGGTTGTACTGAATCTGTAGATCAGTTTGGGTATGTTGCTATCTTAACAATTTTAAGTCTTCTAATCCATGAACATGGGATGTCTTTCCATTTACTTAGGTCTTCTTAATTACTTTCAATAATGTTTCATAGGTTTCAGGATACAAGTTTTGCTCTTTTTTAAAAATTTATTCCTATGTATTTTATTATATGCCATTGTAAATGAAAGTGTTTTCTTAATTTCATTTTCAGATTATTCATTGTTTGTGTACAGAAATACGATTGATTTTTGTATATTGATTTTATGTCTTGCAACCTTGCTGAACTCATTTATTAGCTGTAATAGAATTTTTTGTGGATTCCTTTGTGTTTTCTACATACAAGATCATCTCACCTGCAAATAGAGATAGTTTTACTTCTTCCTTTCCAATCTAGATGCATTTTCTTTTTCTTGTCTGATTACTCTAGGTAGACCCTCCAAGACAATGATGAATAGAAGTGGAAAGAACAACATTCTTGTCTTTTAACATTAAGTATGATGTTAGTTGTGGACTTTTTGTAGATGTCCATTATAAGATTGGAAAAGTCCCCTTCTATTTTTACTTTGTTGAATTTTTTTATTTTGAAAGGGTGTTGGATTTTGGCAAATGTCATTTTCGTATCTTTTGATGATCATGTTATTTTTGTCCTTCATTATGTTAAAATGGTGTGTTACATTGATTTTTTGTATATTAAACCAAACTTGCATTCTTGGATTAATCCCACTTGCACATGGTATATAATCCTTTTCATATACTGATTAATTCAATTAGCTAGTGTTTTGTGAAGAATTTTTGGTTCTGTATTCATTAAAATATTGGCCTATAGTTTTCTTGTGATGTCTTTGTCTAGTTTTGGTGTCAGGGCAATACTGGCCTCATAAAATGAATTGGGAACTATTCTCTCTTTTATTTTTTAGAAGAGTTTGTGAAGTATTTGTTTTAATTTTTTTTTTTTTTTTTTTTTTTAAGTTTGGTAGAATTCACCAGCAAAGCCATCTGGGCCTGAACTTTTCTTTGGGGGAAGTTTACAAATTACTAATTCTTCCTCTTTACTTGTTAGAGGTTTATCCAAATTTTCTATTAATTCTGAGTCAATTTTGGTAGTTTGTTTTTTCTAGGAATTTGTCCATTTCATCTAGATTATATAAATTGTTGGTATACAGTTGTTCATTGTATTCCTTTATAATCCTTTTGGTTTCTTAAGGTTGGTAGTGATATCCCCTTTTTTATTCCTGGTTTCAGTAACTTGAGTCTTTTATTTTTTTAAATTCTGGTCAGTCTAGCTAGTCTAGATAAAGGTTTGTCAATTTTGTTGATCTTTTCAAAGAACCAATTTTTGTTGAAAACTGAACATTTTAAATATTATCATGTGGCAACTCTGGAAGTCAGGTCTCCCCTCTGGAGTTGCTGTGTTGTTGTTCCTGCTGCTTTTGTTTAGTGACATTCCTGACTAATTCTGTACAGTCCGTATTCCATGTCATATGTGGCCACCGAAGTCTCTACTCAGGTATTTTAGTGACTAGTGAATGATTAGAGAGAAATGCCTTTAAACCAGTAAGTCTCCCACTCTTTGCTGAGGGGTTCCTTGTGTGTATTGAGTCATGCCTTCAATGCTCTGACGGTTTACAATTTTGCCTTTACTTTCACTTCCTGCTTGTGCAGGGCTTCAAGACTAGCCAGGGGTGAGAGATCCAGTCTTTTCCTGGGCAAATGAGGGTGGCCTTCTAGAGCCCCAGGAATATGTGGAGCTTTCAGAGTCCCCTATGGACAACTCATTCTCTAGATATTTCCTTTTAAGCTTTTTACCCAGGCTCTTGTTTCCTCCAACAACTGGTCTCCACTTCAACTGTGATTTTTTTCCCAACAAATGCCTTATGAATAAGGCTTTTTCCACTGAGAAGATCTGAGTCTAGCCAATAAAAGACAAGTTCTGTGAATGAGAGCTATTGACAGGTCAAATTCTGCCACTTCTCTCAAGATGGAGCTTTTAAGGGGCTCCAAACCCACTCTGCCTTGCCTCCTCCAATAACTGTTAGGCTGCTGGTTTTCACAACTACTATGGTTGCAAGGATGCTGGTTTTCAAGGGTGCCACAGAACTGAGGAGAGGGAGATGGCAATAGGACCAGTAAAAGCACACAGAACTGTCTGTTCTTACCAAATTTCAGCCTTTTTCCCTGGAATAAATATCCCTCAGATTGTTACGAGCCTTGGGTTAGTTTCCAGAGTGCTGCAAAAGTTGATTTTGACAAATTTTGTCAGTTGTTCTTGTTGCTTTTATGGAGTAGCAGATTTTTGGAGGTCCTTATCCTGCCAATCTATAAGTCCTTCCTCCATGGGGACCATTCTTGCCCATATCTAAGGACAGTACTGGATGAATGTTGTCTTAGAAGGCCTGTGAGGCTTGAAGGTATTGTTCTTTATGAGAGCTTCCCTTTGTTAAAACCTCTTCACAAGGACAGGGCAATGTGTTGGAATTTTTTGCATGTATCAACTCTGCCCCCAAACAGCTCTTCAGGAGGATGTTCTGATCTCTGTGTTACAGAGAGTAAACTGAAACTCACAACGGTTGTATGACTTTAATTGGACCTATCTTGGGTATGGCTCTCTTGAGTTTTAATATTCTAGGGTCATTAAATTGATAGTTTGGCCCTACCGAAGCCTGGGAAGCAATAGTATTATAATACATGTTTTCTTGAGGCCTTTCATTCTATATATATCTTGAGTTTTCTGATTGTCCAACAGGCAAACAGACACAACAATCTAAAAAACACTAAGCATCAATTCAGTTCAACAAACATTTATCAATCACCTAAAAAATGCCAGCAGCCAGCCAAGTTCTGTGAAAACTACAAAGATTAAACTTTGCCCTCAAACCTCTTACCCAATATGTTGAGGGTCAAAAAAAAAGTGGGCCTTCCGTAGTATCAGTATCAACAAGTCGCTGACTCTTCTCTATTTCCACCTACCACCTCGGTGTAAGTCAACATCAAATCTTCTTTGAAATTCTATAGCAGGCTCCAGACTGAGCTACCTTCTTCTACCCTTGCCCCCTTGTGATGGTGAAGTTCTTGTGTCAACTTTGCCAGGTTATGGTGTCCAGTTGTTTGGTCAGGCAAGCACTGGCCTGATTGTTACTGTGAGGATATTTCAGGGACATAAATAATCAGTAAGTTGATTGTATCTATGGCTGATTACATCTACAATCAACTGAGGAGATTGCCTTCAACAATGACATGTCATCCAATCACTTGAAGGCCTTGAAAGGAAAAGTGATGATTTCAGCAGCCAGAAGAGAGAATTTCCATCTCTACCTCAGCCAGCCAGCTTCTGGAGAATTCATCAAAAACCTTCATCAGAGTTCCCAACTTGCTGCCCACCCTATGGAATGTGGACTTGCCCGTCCCCACAGTCGTGTGAGCCAATTCCTATATTTTAAAAAGCTCATAATATTTACTACATGCATGCATACATATATATCTCCTGTCAATTCTGTTTCCCTAGAGAATCCTGACTAATACACCCCTATAGGCTATTTTTCATCACAGGAACCAGAGTGACCTTTCAAAAATATCCTCTGCTTTGTTAACTCCTCCCCCCAACCCCCACCCTCAAGGACTTTTCCTCCTATTTAGAATGGATTCCCAACTCCTTGCCCTAGCCTCTAAGGCTGCCTTGCCTACCTATCTGGCCTCCCCTTGTTCTACTCTCACCTCAGTCATTCAACTCTAGCCACGCAGTTCTGTTCCTTGGACACACCAGGCTTATTCTTCTGGCACCTTTCTTTGCCTGAAGGGCTTTGTCCCCAGATGTTTGCATGACTCACTCCTTCTTGTCATTCAGTTCTCACCTAAAATGTCACCTCCTTAGGAAGTCCTCCCCTGACTTCCGTGCCTAAAGAAGCCTCCTAGTCATTCTCTGTTATAAGACCCTGCTTTATTTATATCAAAGTATTTATCACTGCCTAACATTTTCTTCATTTGTTCATTTGTTTGTCTGTCTATTGTTGCTACAAGATAAGCTTCTTGAGATCAGGGACGTTTTCTGCCTCGTACACCACTATTCCCAGTCCTAGAACACAGCTGATATTCAGTAAGTACTCCCTGAGAAAAAAAAGAAAAGCAGAACAACACCTTAGTGTCCTCTTCTATGAGATGGAGATAACTATTTCCTATTTCATAGGATTGTTTTTAGCAGAAATGAGATAATGAATGTAAAATGATTAACAGTTAGAACACAATAAATATTCCTCCAATGAATGTGATATATTTGTTGACTGTCTAACTCCACTATCTTACCTCTTTTAGGACATATGAAAAAATCTAGCATGGGGCCTGGCATATAATTTGAGTTTGATGAATTTAGGTTGCCTTTCTTTCTTTCCTTTCCTCCTTTAAAGCCTCTTACAGAATTGACCTGTAAATAGGGCCTGGTAAAAAAAGTATCTATCACAAATAGTTGTTATGAAGATAAAATGAAATAAGATGATACATGGAAAGTAGCTAGCACAGGGCCTAGTACATACTAGAAACTTAATAATGTTGACCATCATCATCTTCCTTCTCTTCCTTATTACTATTATTATTGTCAGTATCATCATTATCATTGCTATTTGAGCAAAGAGGCCATGCCTTCTTTCCAGCCAGAGTCCTGTTGGATAGCATTTCCTGCTGTGAAATCCAACCCAAGACCTGGAAACCTTTATTTCCTTTTCTCTCATTTGCCTTTGGCTACAGTCCCATTCTGCAGAAAGACAAAGTGATCCACTTTTGACAAATTCTTTCTCTTTCTTATCTGTTTCCAAGTCTCAGCCAAAGTGAAGAAGTGTAACTGGGCACTAGCCGAGCTCAGAAGTGATAAAGCAATTTTCAACTCAAGATAAACTCAAGGATAACTTTCAACAGCTCTTCAGGCAGTTCAGGGGCAGGGGCAGGAGTGTCCTGCAGAGAGGAGACCAGGAAGTCACTCAGCAGTTGAGCTAGGACAGAGAGGTCCATTGCTCCAGGGAAACAGCTAACCTCCATCTCTTCATTAAATCTCCTTAGACTCAGTGGCTTTGCAAACAAGGGGCAGATGGAGGGAATGTGGAGAGATTAGATAAGAAGGATTTCTCATTCCCAGTGGGGGATAGATCCAAAAGTGCAGGAGGTTGAGAAGCCAAGTTCTTATGTCTCAATCCACCCCCATCACTCAACAAACTCCACTGTATGACTAGGGTGTGGAAAGCGTCCAATTAAAACGACATTTGTGACTATTGGCATGGTGTATCTTTGTGTGCAGGGAACATTTAAAGAGAGCACAGGGAAGAGACAGTCCTTGTCTTCTAGGAGTACATATTTTTAAACCTTGTCCCCCAAACCATGACCTTCTTGGTCCATGGGTTTGTAGTCAATGTCTCTCCTCTACCTAGCACAGCACTTAGCAAATGTGTGTCAAATTGGACATCCAAAATCTCTGCCTTAGAATGTTTTCTCTTCATATGACAAGGTCATATTTATTTGCTTGACACATTTTTACCAAGCTCCTTCTATGCTCCATGCCTCTGATCCTTAGAAGCTCAAGTCACACAAATGGGTGCCAGGTAGTAAAACCAATCTAAATACACTCATTTTACATCAATTACACTGTCCTTTCTTACATTTATGAATTTTAATATCAGTTTCTGCCTTAGATTCCAGAGCCAATACTTTTCAAGAAATGGAACTACCCCAACCATGTCTGTGAGTGAGCAGAAAGCCTCAGAGGGGTCCAATTGTGATTTAGAACAGTCTTTCTCAAATTGTAATGTGCTTGTAAATCACCTGGGCCTGTGGTTAAAATGCAGGTTCTGAAAGAGATCTGGGGTGGGGCCTGAGACTCTGCGTTTCTAGCAGGCTCCCAGGGGTTGCCGATGCTGTGTAGAGAAAAGGTACCCACCTTTGTGTCACTACTCCCAGCGGGTGCTGAGGCTCCCAGGGGGTGCTGATGCTGTGTAGAGAAAAGGTACCCACCTTTGTGTCACTGCCTAGTGACCCTGGGCAAATTATTTACCCTTTCTGAACCCCAGGTTCTTTTTTTTGCAGTCTGAGGAACTTGGGCTTAGATTTTATTCAATGTTTTCTAAGATTTCTTCTAACTCTAAATTTTATGACTCCTTGAAAATCAATTTGCTATTTCCTTTATTATAGGAAGGCCTCTTCATTCAAGTTCTGAATTTCATGCAGTTTTGCTCTTGCGCTCTCTTTCTCTGCCCTGAAGTGTTAATAGTCCTCTTTTATCTGTCATGTGCTTCCATCCTGCCAATTCCAAACAAGATTTTTTCTAGTTAGATTCAATCATTGAGAAAGATTTTATAGAAAATTCCAACACGGGAACTACCCCTCAAATTCTGAAGTGGCCTCATGGCATTTGCACCTGCTTGGGTGAAGGAGAAATTGCTGATGAGTAAATTTCTTTTGCCCTTCAATAGCAGTCTCTGATTGCCTTGTGTTGAATATAGTAGCCTTTCCTTCCAGATTTCATAACTAGAGCTGCCCTGTGGGCTGGCTGAATGCCTCTGTTTGAAGTTGAGCAAGAGGATAGCAGCAGGAGGCAGTGTGATGTGGTGGTGGAGACAGCCCCCTGATGTCTTCACATGGGTGTTTTTAAAGTGTTGATCAGATGACTTTGTTGCCTAAGTGGCAAGTCCTGAGGACTGACAATAAGGACCCTGGTTTGCAGATGTGACTTGTGAATGCAGATTTGTTATTGCTTTGTCGCATCTTGTATACTCATAGAGCTTTCTAAGGGAAACAACCAAACCTCACAACAAACACAGTGAATGAAATGTTCTGAATAATCTTGATTGTGCTAAAAGGTAGCTAGGCATAATGATCAGTTCTTTGCATAAATGATGTAATTAGTATTTGACTTTTTCTGCCTAAGGTACAGTTTTCATTTCACTTTGTTAATTCTCTGGTCTTTGTTGACAGTTTTATCTCATTGCTTCTCTCTCTCTCTCTCTCTCTTACACACATACACACACACACACACACACACACACACACACTCCAGCAGCAACAGCCCAAGTCCTATTATCTGGGCAGTGCATCTTAACTCAAACTATACATTAGAAACACCTAGGGAGTTTTAAAAAAAATTGCCCATACCCAGGCTCCACTGCACACAAATTAAATCACTGTCTCTTGGCATTTTATCAAATCACCCCCAAGTGATTTCCATATGCGTGCAACCAGATCTGAGACGTGTGGGCCTAGGGCCTAGCCTGTGGGTTCTGCATATCCTCTCCTATCCCCCTTTGATCCTAAAGGGACCTTGTAGTAGGCTACCCAGTTCTCTCTCTCTGCTCCAATACCAAATTGTAGACACGACGGGGCTTGAAGCAGCAGAACCTCTGTTCCTGGAAAATCACATACCTACTGCAACATTGAGTTCAAGCAGAACCAACTCTGAGTATTTATCACAGGAAATTTAATGTAGAGAATTGGTTACACAAGTGATGGAATTGCTGGGAAGCCAAACAAGGGATGGGGATACAACACAAAGATCAGCCATAGACAGAAACCACAGCCATACGGAGGCTGGAGAGATAAAGTGAAGAGGAGGTTTTATTGGCGCCTAGGGGTTGTTCTGAGGGAGCGGAAGCCGTGAGAATGTGCTCCCATTGCTCGGGTCATCACCCAAGGCAGAAAGAAGGGGGAGAAATAATTTGGCTTCTCCCTTCCTCCCCATTTCCAAACTCCAGGGAGTGCCTCCCATTAGTGGAACCCTACAGGAAGTTACCTGACGCAGGGATCCTGGGAAGCACAGCCTGAAGGGGCTGTCTCCTCTGTGGATGCTGAGGGGAGCAGAGGAAGGGCACACAGGCCAGATGGATTGCCCAGATTGATCTCCATGTCACAAGAAAACTGAAGGCTGAGGTGGGCTGGGAGGAAACAGCGGGGAGGAAAAGAAAATGCATTCAAAGTTGCCATCCCTGCTCAGCCCGCGGGTGAAACCATCCAGTGGACAATTGGGTTGTGGGACTGGGACCTGGAGCAGAAGTCAAGTCTGAAGGGGCAGACATGGTGGTCATTTTGGTTAAAGTCCATGGGCAAAGCTTTGAAGGGTGAAATCACCAAGAGAGATTGTAAAAAGGGACAAGAATAAAAAGACCTCTTATACTTATCCTGCTGTTTATACTTTCCAGAAGATTTTTTCTCATCTCTTTTGATCTTACAGCCATTTGATAGCTTTGACAAGACAGCTTGGTGTTTTGGTTTCCTGTCTAGCAGAATGGACAAATTTATAAATGGAAAAATCTATGAAAGACCATACCTGTGCCCTTTCTTATTATAACAAGTACTTTATAACTGTGTTGAGGAGTGCTCTGAGTCTGGGACTCAATATTTATTAACTCCTGAAGACTAAAAACAGGGACAGAAACCGTCTAGAAATTTGCTCCCTAGGACGCTAAGGACAGAATTCGTTAACAGTGGTAATCACTAAGTGCTTATAAAGACTTCCGTATAAAACTTCACTGAATCTTCACAACTTCCTTTGAGGTGAGCACTATTCGTTTCCTATTTTACAGATTAAGTAACTCATTCAAGGAGACTCAGCTTTACAAAGGATGAAGCCTTGATTTGAGCCCCGCCAGGTGGTCTCCAGGGCTCAGGTTTTAGCCATTCTGCTTTAGGCCCTTCCTTGTTGCTGAAAGGACTCATAGGACTCAAGCAGTTTATACTCACAGAACAGCTTAATTAAAGCAACAGCAGGAGATGGATATGCAATGAAAGGGATCCAGAAATATCAGGTGCAAGCTGGGTTGCACAAGACACCTTTGTCTGCAGGTCTTGAACCTCCACTGGCATGCATGTGAAACATCTTGAGTCCAAGAAGTTCAAAGTAAAGGGTCTCATAGTGAATTGGTCACATAGGCACGTTCCAGCTATGTGACAGGCCTTAAATATCGAAACCCCCAGTGTCCACTGAAACCAGGTGCAAATCATAATTCCAATTATTATTAATAAACAGTGCTGACGGGCTGATACATCCTGCCCCCAAACAACTTACAGACCCATTGTTACAGAGCATCATTTCTCTTTAGTAAATGCATTTCATGATGATAGATCAGGTCACTGGTCAGTAGCCCTGGAGATAAATCTGGGGTGAATTCAGACCAGCTAAGATTAACCCATGCTACACTAACTTCTTCGCCTTATTTGTATGTAAGTCTGGAACCTTCTCCTTCAACTTGAACACTGGTAAAGTAATCCAAATGCAGATGCTTGCCATTGGATTGGAAGTGTTATATAGATAATGGAAAACCTGTCATGGGCCAGTCATTACAATCATGTCTTACCCCAGCAGATGGTCTAGTATCTTTGTGGCAGACTTCTGACCTCCCTAGCCTCCCCGGATTATTCCACAACTGTACTGGGTAGCTCTCCTATGTGCTCACATTAAAACCTGAACATTCTCTCGAGCCCATTAGAATTATAACATGATGAGTGCCGTGGTATTTATCTGTGTCTCTAGAGCAATGCTGTCCATTAGAAACATAATGCAAGCCAAATACGTGATTTTAAACTTAACTAGTAGCCACATTTTAAAAAGTAAAAAGAAACAAGTAAAATTAATTTTAATAATATATTTTATTTAACCCAATATATCCAAAATATTATCTTTCAACATGAAATCAAAATGAAAATTACTAGTGAAATATCTTATATTCTTTTTTTTCTGTCTTCAAATCCAGTGTGGATTTTATATTTATAGCATATCTTAATTTAGATGCTAGATTTTCATCAGAAATACTTGATTTGTATTTACAATTTATAAAATTAACAGTTAAAAAGATAGATTCATATTTCCAAGTTGTCCCAGACATACTCAAGTTTTCCAATAATTGGGTTGAATAGCAAAAAAACATTTTTCTCTTTTGACTTTGAACCACAAGCATATCAGTTTCAAAACTATATCTATCCAAGTTAAGCAAATTTACTACTCTTATTCACTCAATTCAGTATTATTAATATTAAATTCAAACATGTATTGCATAATTGAAATGCAATACTAATTTATCAATATCAACAAAGCATTCTTCAAATTTTTCTTGTAGTTTTTGCAGCCAATTTACAAAACACTGTTGATTACAATTAAAATCTTCTGCATCTTGATTCTTGTTTAGCATGTAAAAAATCATGATTGTTGATTTGTGTAATGAAAAGCCTCAACTTCAATATAAATTTTCATACCTATTTATCTAGATCACAAATAATTTTTTCCTTTCCTTGAAGCTTCAAATTTAACTTGGATCTTAAAAGATGCAGTGTGATATCTGTGAGAAAATGTAAATAATATTGCCATTTTTTGTCTTTGATTATTGAATATCTGGCAAACATTCCTTGTTTCAAGAAAATCTTGAATTGAAGTTAACAGCACAACAAATCTTTGTAAAACTCTTTCACAACCCAACCAACCAGCACTGACAAAGCACACAAGACCAGTAAATTCATTGCCTTTGATTTCTTTCAATGTTTCTATAATCTGGCAAAGATTCCTTTTGCACATATATACTGAATGATTTTAACATCTGCCTCCACGGGCGTGTTTCATAGAGTCTGCTTCAGAAAATTGAGCACAAATATTTTCAGTATGTATCATATAATGGAACAAAGGGATAAGAGAACCATCAGTCTTTTGTTTTAAAATTCCAGTAATTCTGGAATTTCGACCAAACATAGATGGAGTACGACCCATTATGACAGAAACTAATGTTTTCATACCTAGCTGAAATTCTTTGACAGATGTAAAAAAATCGAAAATACCTAATCGAAGAGTTCGATTTCGTAGACTGCAAAATGACATTTCTTTGTGAATTTGGAAGTCCTTTAAGGTAAAACGTAACTAAAATGTCAATTAGCCTGATTTTCTTATATCTCGTGACGCATCTAAAGGCAAAGAAAAATACCCACAATTTTTAAAATTTTGTATCAATTGACATTGATTTTTTTTGTGTTAACTTTTTTTTTTTTTTTCATTTGAAAAGTTGTGAGTTTACAAAACAATTATGGGTACCCTACAGGTATGCATGTTAAAAAGGTTTTGTATTCTTCAGACAATTGTTTGGTGGCGTAATTGATGACATTTCACTTTTTGTAAAATATGTTTTTGTCTTTCCTCATAATTTTTTAACAAAATATCCATAACTAAATCAATAATTTCTTTTACTATTTCTCCATCCAAAAACAATTTTGTAGAAGACTAAAGTTACGAGTTCAGATCCTGTTAAAACTGTGTAAAAAATTTTTGTAAAACACTTAATTCTGATTTCAGGTGATAATTTCATTGATTCCACTGAGAGAGAACTTTTTGTTAAAATCACTATGTATTTGCTGAAATTTTCTTTAATATTGTCCAATTCATTACCCTAAACAATTTTTTTCACAACAAACACCTTTTTTTGCTTCTCTTATTCACATTCATTGTGAAAACCTTTTCCAGTCTCTTTTTCATTACTGTTATCATCATAGTGCTAGCTTCTGTATCTCTCCTGCATCAGTAGTATGCTTTCCTTTTAAATTTAAATGTCAGCCCATATTTATTTTTTAAACAAGAAAAAGGATTTTAATTATATTGTAATGAAAATAAGAATAGTATTTCAATTTAACTGCCAATTATGATTTACATAGGTCTCACATTGACTCACACCGTCTGCATAAAATATTCAAATAAACATCTTCCAATATTACATCAGTGGGTAAAAAAGAAAAAAGAAAAAATCATTCAGATGGAATCAATCTGTTTACACTGACGAGATAGGGGATATATTAATGTGTAGTATTAGAAAAAATGTACTCACCTGATATAGGCACTATCCTGCAACAATAAAATCTTAGGTGATGCAAGGATTACCTTAAGATGTCCTTCTAAAATATAGAGTTGTGCTTAACAGAAAAATATTTTACACTGCTTCAATTTTTAATAAAATTAAAACTAAATTAAATAACTAATTCATTTTCTCAATTAGACTAGCCACATTTCAAGTGGTCCCAAAGTCACATGTGGCTAGTGACAACCATATTGGACAGGGCAGCTCTAGAGTCCAGAGAAGCCATAAGCTCAATGGCAGCAGCAAACTTGTCCATCTTGTTTACTGTTTATTTGAGTGCCTGGCACATAGTGGAGTCAAGTGACAATTTGTTCTGTTAAAATGAGATAATGGGCTTAGCACAGATAATGGGCATTTGTCAAAGTACTGATTGAATGAAGGATTTGCCATTTGCTTATTCATTTACCAGTGACCTGGGTATCAGGCAGCCATTGCCTCTCTAGATTGGTGATCCAGAAAGATAGTGATCATCCACACAGTGGGGTCATTCCAAACAGCCTTGAAAGCTCCATGATACTTGTGGGGTCGAGCTGCACGTTCAATCTGTTTCACTGAATTCAGGATAAAATTTAAAAGTCCGTACTTCTAACACAGAAAAGGCACCCTGATGATCAGAGCCAGGGGAATTTGATGTTTGGGGGCAAAATAAGAAGCATTGCCCTAAACTTGGGGAATGGACGAGGTCCTCTCTTTGGGGCTGGGAAGATGTGTGAGGCAAATTCCAGCACAGAGCTCCACCCCAATTCCCACCACATGCCCAACTCAGTTCTGCTTCAGAGAGACCGTCCTTGGCTAAAACACTACAGAGCTCACAACTTCTCCAGAATAGTACTTGTTTGAATCAGTTTTCTGTTTAGAGCTAAAAATAGACATTCAACAAACGGGAGCAGCAGTCCAACAGGATTTCAAAGCAGCATTCAGCAGGCTACATTTCCTCTTGGATTAAAAAAATATATATATATATGTATATATGATGGTTTGGGTGATCCTTCTGATTAAAGAGAAGGGGTAAATTGAAAAAAGAAACACCACAAAGTTGCAAAGTAAAATGTTATTCTTTTAGATTAGGGTTAATTTTGAAACAGTGCACCACTCTTGCAGGCAGATCCTGCAGAGGTTCACGACAATGGAAAGAGGCAGCCCAGCTCAAATAGCTGCGGCCAGCACAGCCCAGGGGCTAGGGAGACCATGGCTTTGAGTGTGTTCCTGGCTCAGCCTTCAAATGGCTGTGGGTACCTGGCTTTCCTAGGAAATGTCCCTTGCTTTCTTTTTCTTCTACTTATTATTATTATTATCGTTGTCATTATTGTGGTAAAATACAGTTAACATAAAATTTGCCATTTTTGCCATTTTAAATTGTATAATTCAGTGGAAATTAGTACATTCTCAGTGTTGTGTAATCATCACTACTATTTAGTTCTAGAACATTCCATCGCTCCAAGAAGGAGGCCTGTACCCATTAAGCAGTTGCTCCCCGTTTCCCCCCTTTCCCTGTCCCCAGCCTCAGCTACCACTAATCTGCTTTCTGTCTCTGTGGAGTTGCCTATTCTGGATATTTCATATAAACAGGATCATACAATATGTGGCCTTTTGTGTCTGGCTTATTTCATTTAGTGTAATGTCTTCAAAGTTCATCCATGCTGCCCTCCTTGTTTGAGAGACTTGCTGACGTATTAACAAGAGGCCTGGCATCACAGCCATGTAGGTCTGGGTTTGGATCCTGGCCACACCTTTGAGATTCAGTTTCTTGAACTGCAAAATGAGAATAATGATGTTCACTCTGGAGGCCTGAGAAGAATTCATATGCTAATTCAACAAATGCTAATCGATCAACCACTGTGCAGCCAAGACAAGGCTTCGGGTGGGGAGCTCCACCAGAGAAGTGCTCTCATGGAGCCTGGTTCTAGTGGGAATGGTGGACAGTAACATGGAAATGAATACATAAAATAGGAGGAAAATAGGTGCTGTGTCGGAAAACAATTGTCTGGGGACAGGAAAGTGACTGCTTTAACAGCTTGGTTAGCACAGGTTTCCCCCTAAGGAGCTGACATAGGAGCTGACATTTGAAGGATGGAACGAGCCAGCCTCCTGAAGAACTGGTGGAAGAAATGCCATTCTAGGCAAAAGACAGCAAGAGCAGAGGCCCTGGACTAGGAAATGGTTCGGCTCGTTCAAAGAATAGAAAGGAGGCTGATATGACTGCAATTGGTGAGTGAGGGGTGGAAGGCATGCCATGAGGTTGGAAAGGTAAACAAGAACCAAATCTTGCAGCTTGGCGTGGACTTCATTCTAAGAGCGATGGAAGCCATGGGAGGTTTAGCTAAAGGAATAACATGCTCTAACTCACGATCTCAGAAGAGCACTCTAGTAACTGTGTGGAGGATAGGGTATGAGCAGAAGCTGGAAGGAGGCTGTTGCATTATTCCAAAGGAAAAATAGGTGATTTGAGGACTTGGACTAGGATGGGGGGTAGGTGAGTTGTAAAGAAGTAAGAAGATTTGCGAGGTGGTTTGAATAGGACGCAGGAGTGAGGGATTAAGTTAAACAAATAAAAGTAAATAGGAAAATGGATCAAGTAAATAAATAAATCTTTTAAAAAAACAAACAAACACAAAAAAAGTAAATAGGATAAATGAAATAGATTGAGACAATGCATATAAAATGCCTAGCATTGCAGAGGACAGAACTGGTATTTAACTCATGTCCCTTTCCCACACCATCCACCCACCCACACCCGTGCCACCCCACGTACACACCTGTAAATCTTTTTTTTTTTTTTTTTTGAGGTGCCAGGGCCAGGGATCGAACCTGGGACCTCGTGTGTGGGAAGCCGGTGCTCAAACCAGGAACTGCAGGGAGAGGGATGTGGATGTGTCTGATGAAGGGTCGACCGTTTTCTACTCAACCAGACTGTTTGGCCTCTTACAATTACCATGGCCCTCAGTGGTTGATGGAGAAGTAGGGTTCTGTGGGATGAAGGATTGGCTGTGCTCTAGGAGAGGAGAGGGAAGCCAATAAGGAGGATGCTCTCTTCTCTGTTTGCTACAAGAGCTCAGTCTGAAAGGGGTTCCCTTCCTCTACTCTCCTGCCACAATTGTGCTTCTCTATTTCATACTACGTGAATCCATAGTTTATCTGTCTCCTTCTTACTTCGTGAGTTCCTCCAAAGCAGGAGCGGGACCACTCATCTCTACTCCTGACACAACGTATCAATAACAATAAATTAATGAATAACACAACACAGCAATAATGCCATGACTTAGAGGAGAGATTATCCTGGGGTTGCAGGATAACCTTTGAGACATTCTCTTCTGTAAAATGGGGATAAGAATAGCATCAATCTCAAAGGATTGTGAGAATTATGTGAGTGATTCATTAGCACAGTACCTGGCACACAACCAGCCCTTGATAGAAGTTTGCTAATATTCCTATTATTAGGGGTCTGTTTTCTGTGGCTTTTCTTTTAGAATTGCTGTGTATAAATGGCCCATGGAGACTTGTTTAGGGGCCCTGGATTAAGAGGTGAATATGGCCAATCTCCAGGAGAGCAGGGCGCTGGTGCAGGGACCTGAATAGGCCCTACCGGCTCTCATTGTCACCAGGGACTTGAGAGTGGAATTAATGAAGTGCCTTAGTTACCACTAGATCCCTTACAGCCTGTTTCCAACATATTGTGTACCAGATGAGACATAAGGGATTGCACATGCAAATGGAAAGTGGGATATTGTTAGCCTGGGCCAATATAAATATATTTGTGGGGGAGAACAGAACAAAAGCGAAAAGACCTGATGTTGACAGAAACCATGTTAATGCTTAATCCATGACTTCATCCTAGTAAAAATAATAATTCCCTTAGGCCTGCCAGGGAAGGGCAGAGCCAGGGTTATCTGTACCTACACATGGCAGGAATTGCAAGGGGGTAGGGGACAGCATGTAAGTGACCCTGACCCAGCCCACCCAGATAGGCCTCACTCTCATGGCCTATCTGAAAAAGGGGCTAAGCAAATACTATCAACTTTGGGGTCAGATAAGGTTTGGATCCCAAGGCTGCCAGCACCAACTGCAGCAGAGGCCTCAACTGGGAACTACAGTTTTCCCAAATGCAAATTTATATGACAATTGAATGCTCCTAGAGCAGTTGTGATGAGTAAACAAGATAATGTTGGTTATCCTAAATTACAGGAAATGCTAAATTAAAGAGAGACTGGTATTTGCCCTACCTCTAATACCTTTGGTATTTGCTCTTGTGAGTGCCCTTCTCCCACCTTCTCCAGCCCCATCTCTAGACTCAGCGCCTCCCCGCCCCACCCCCAACCACCTTTGCCCAGCTTGCCCCTTTGTAAATCTGCTTAATTAGGCCGTCTACAAGGTATATAACAGTTGCTGGACTAAGAGAACACAAGTCCAGGGAAACCCCAAGAAAATACTTGAGGAAAATATCCACTGGCCATTGGGGGTCCTTGTTCTCGCCCCTAAAGTCAGAAGACCCCAACTGTCCTTTACCCACCCCTCCCTCTTCTGTCTGCCCTTTTATTTTACCCATTTTCCTCTGTCGTAGTGACTGGAAGCCCAAGGCTTTGAAGGCACAGGGGGAACCTCCACAAGACTTGAATGGAAATGCTCAGCCTGTAAGGTGAAGCATTTCTTCATTTTATGATCTCTTGGACCTAACTACTAGACTTGATGAAGCTTACCAGTTTGCCATTCTGCACCTTCTATTTTCTTTCCCCTGAAAGTTTCCACTGGAAATTCCCCAGCTTTGGTTTGGGTGTTTAGCTCTGTAATCTTGGAGACATTCAGCATACACCCCACAATTAAGACTTTGCAACTCCACGCAGTGTTTCTTAAGAGAAAGTTAGATGCAATTAGATCATTTGAAGATGGATTAGCCTCCCATCTGCACAATATTAAGAAAAATCACATTGGCAAATGACAGGACCTCTTTGAAGAACTCTGAAGGAAAGCCACTAATGAGGTCTACACTGGGTTTCCCCCCTGTTCCCGAAGGGTTAACACAATTTGTGGGAAAGGAAAAAAAAAAATCCCCTGTGGTATTAAAATGCTGTGTCAGAGATTTGTAAGCTCTCCTTTGTAGCTCTGCCCCCGGGCCTGGCTCACTTCAGTTGAAATCAGGTTAATAAGAGCTCTGTTGCTGCTTGGCAGTTCCTAATGGGGTTACAGTCTGGTGCCTGACCGGTGGAGAACAGTTATTATTATTATTAGAGTGCTGGAAAATTTGATTCAATAAGAATAAGGTAAGGGGCATCTGTTGTTTTTGCCTGCCCAATACCCATTCATCCTTTTGACAGGCGCAGCTTGCTTTTCCTTTGGGAAAACCACTTCGCATCCCCTCTTAGTCTGGGTAGAGGTGACCCTGAACCCAAATCAGGTGGCCACAAAACCAAACCTAGTCTGCAGCTGCAGGCAGGATAATCCCATCCATCTAATCCATGGGATATAAGCCCCCTCTCACTTGGAAGTGGAGTGGACATCACCATCCCATACTCCTCAGGATTGCGGGGAGAGCTATGGACTAGAGTAGACTTACTGGTATTCTGTTATAGACATATTGTGATTCAAGTAATGGAAGAAATTACAACATTAATGTGGAGTCAGTGGCCACTGAATGCTTTAGGGGCAGGGAGAGGGAAAAGCAATTGTAATACAGGGGCTTTTTTTGGGACTTGGGAATTATCCTGAGTGACATTACAACGACAGATATAGGCCATTTTACATCAGCATATACCATGCAGAACTGTGTGGGAGAGAGTGTGGTCTACAATGTGCACTATGGTCCATGCTTAGTGGCAAAGCCCTAGGGTGTGTTTATCCATTGCAGGTGATGTGCCACACTAATGAAGGATGTTTATGTGGAAGGTTGTGGGAGGTGTGGGAGGTGGGGCGTATGGGCATCCCTATAATTTTTGTGTAACATTTATGTAATGTAAGTATCTTTTTAAAAAAATTATTAATTAAAAAAAAGTGACCAAGAGATTTATAAAAATAAAAAAATTTTAAAAAACCAAGCCTATCCAAATGGTATGTTTAAGGATCCAACTATGCCAGAAGCGACCAGACTGGTCAATTACATAAGTCTATAAACTCTCTCCTCTCTCCTGCTGTTTTTTTTGTTTGTTTGTTTGTTTGTTTTTTGTTTTTTTTGTGTGTGTGTGTCTGCCAGGAGGAGTTGGTGTCACTTGCAAGTAAGAGTCCTGATTAATACAAATATTAAAGGAATATATACTATGCTAGGCACTTTGGAGAGAAAGAAAATAAAGAAATTGTCTTACTCTTAGGAATCAAAAACCTTAGAGAGCCAAGTCTTAGATATATTAACTATTGAAGGAATAAAACAACATGGCATTTAATTAAATGAGATAGAAAACAAGTTCTATGGGAAGTAAAGAGAGGGAGAAATTGATATGGAGAGGTGGGCTTCTTGGCAGAGGCTGAACTTGAGCTGGGTCCTAAAGGATGGAGAGAATTAGGTGAGACCAAGAGAATGTGTATTCTGCCCTGGGCACTGAGAGACCCATAGGCAAAGGGACAGAAAGTCAACTGCCTCAACAGCAGTGAAAAAGTTGATCTTGGTTAAAAAATGAAGATTTCCTGTGGACAAGAAATGGGAAGTGGATTTTGACAGATATAGACAGGGCAGATGCCAGAGACCTTGGAATCTCAGGATGAGACATCTGAATTTACCTGGATAATTCTCCATTGTGGGCTTATGGGGAAAATCCACACCAGATCCTGCAATCAGTTTAGGTAACTATAGGGCACCAGGTTTCACCTAATTTTGAGAGAAACTGGTACAGGGGAGAGTAAGGGCCCTGAACTGGGGGCAACTGAACTTGACTCTCTTACATAATAACTATGTGACAGTGGGTGAGTTACTTAACCTCTCAGGTCTCAATCTCCTCATCTGCAAAACGGAGATAATCGTAGCTAAACTCTCAGGATGGTTGTGAGGATAAAATGAGATGACCTATGTGGAGCACTGTGCTACAAGTGTCCTGCAGGCACTGTGCTAAACACCTCATTTAATCCTTCCAGTAGCCAGTGATTTAAAAATGTTTGCTGGGTCTGATTTGGGGTAACATTTTCATTCCCGTGCTTAATCAAATTCCATGCTTATCATCAGAGCTCAAATTCACTGTGCCATGAGATCTGAATATATTATCTGAACATTCTCAGAGGTTATGAGTTCTGTTTTAGTCTGCTGGGCTGCTGAAAGCAATAAACCAGAAATGGGTTGGCTTTTACAATGGAATTTATTAGCTTACAAGCTTACAGTTGTGAGGCCATGAAAATGTCCAAATCAAGGCATCATCAGCCAATGCTTTCTACCAAAGACCGGCTGCCAAAGATCCTGAACTCTTCTGTCACATGGCAGGCACATGGTGGTGTCTGCTGGTCTCTCCCTTCTCTTCCAGGTTTCGTTGCTTCAGCTTCCTGCTTCAGTGGCTTTCTCCCTCTCTTTGTCTGAATTTCATTCTCTCTCAAAGGATGCCAGTCAGAGGGTTAAGACCCACCCTGGGCCACGCCTTACTGAAGTAACCTCATCAAAAGGTCCCACTAACAGTAGATTCACACCCACAGGAATGGATTAGCTTGAAGAACATACTTTTCTGGGGTCCATAAAGCTTCAAACCACTACAAGTTCTAGTTTCTTAATACCCACATTAAAATATTTTAAATTTTGATATAATTGCACTACAGAACATTTGGGGAATAGAGTAAAAGAAAAAGTATACACACAATGCCACTACACCCATTGCTTTCATAATACAGAGAGAGGTTAAGAGTGTCTCCTTCCAGCTCCACCAGTTAACCACAGTGTGCTCTCAGGCAAGTTACTTTAACCTGTCGCAGGCTTAATTTCCTAAGCCTGTACAGGCATTGCCATTTTTTTTTTTCATGCTTAACTTTCTATCTTAGATATTTTCCTTAAAGTAACATAGTCTTCCTATCTCTCATTACCAATGTATATTTTCCCCTGACTAAAATCACTGTAATGTATCAACTTGTCCCTGTTTTGTTTTGTTTTCTTTTAACATTTATAAATGTTGTAAATAATGCTGCACTCCTCACCTTTGTACATATGGCTCTAAGGATTAAGTCTCAGTACACTGTTTCTTTGAGCTCAGATTATGGTTCTGAGCCACTCTTTTACAGTAAGTATTGAGAATGACACCCAAGTTAGCAAAGAGCTTTGACAAATTGTGGATTATTCTGGCTTGATGGACCACAAGGATGATATGACCGTCATTCCTGCCCCCCCGCATCATTGCATTCCCTCTGGTGTGAAATTCTGTGCCTCATCTTTCAGATGGTTTTATTGTGGATTTGTGTGTCAGCTCAGAGTCTCCCTGCCTTTCGTACTAACAACTCAAGGAGAATCCCTGTGTCTTTCAGCTGGAAGGTATGTTCCTGGTCTCCCTGAGTCTTGTTTCTCTGCAAAACAAAATGGACTGTCTTTCTGTTGCATATCAAAGCCCCAGCCTCTAATTTGGGTCTTAGAGTAAGAGTCCTCCAAGTACTTTGAAATCAGACCCTCCTGCATATACCTTGAACCACCAGCCTGGCCCACAAATCCCCTGGCTAAGGACACATGAAGCTAAAGGCAAAGGTGAGCTTTTCATGTTTTCTCCTGGTCCTACAGGCCCTTTGAAAGCCTCATGACCTGCACCTTCAGGGATAACACAAACAGCTTGAAAAAAATCTGACAATTGTATTTTCTCCAGAGAAACATTCACATCAAAGGAAAGACACTGCATGTGGCATGTCTTCCTGATGGACAGAAACTCACCTAAGTTTAAATAAGGCCACCATGAACAAAAAATAGTATTCAGTCCTTTTATGCAGTAACTGGAGGAATCGTTTTTGAGGGATAATACCCCAAGAGCTGTGGTCGCATCCTGGAAGTCTCAGGCCCATGGACACTTGCAGGGAGTAATGAAAATCTATGAACCATTTATAGTATTTTAAAAGTCTTACTGGTGACTGTACATTTATTTTGGAAAAGAAAGAAAAAAAAAAAGAAAAGCAGCACAGGACAACTAGCAACCAGTGTATTAGATTAATTAAGTGAAAGGCATTAGTTTTCTCATGCTAATTAGAAGTTTTGATTGGCGGGTTTATATATTTTTTTATATTTAATAATTTTGGTCAACCATTTTTATATTTTGCCAATTATTTATTATTTGAATAACAATAAGGGAACCATTTCTTTGCTTAATTAGCTATTAGTTAATTGAGATCATTTAAAAAGCTGTGTGACCTTAGGCAAGCTGATTAACTATAAATCAGATCATTTATAAGGTGTGTGGTCCTAAATAAGTTACTTAAACTCCCTGAACCTCTGTTTCCTCATTTATAAAGTAGAAATAAAATGCCCACTTTGTAGGGTGGTTCTGAGGAATAAAAGACACAACATGTAAAGCACATAATATAGAGGCAAAGTATTTGACATATAGTAAATATTCAATAAATAAATATTTTCTATGAAAACTACAATTATATACTAGACAAAAAAAAAAAAAATCTTTAAAGCAATGGCCCTTGGGGGCAGGGAGATATTAAATTTAAAAGGATTCTTGTGGTGAAAGGTTAGAGCACAGCTCTCTTGGGCTGTGACTCTTGTTGGTTACTAAAATAAACCAGTGATAAACTCTCACCAGAATGAAATGTCCACTAAAATTTATTTCCATTTCATAACTACCAAGCAACATTCTTTGGAGTGCTTTCACACCTGGCATAACATACCCTTTCTCCCTCTACGTCAGTGGCTGACATTGCCCCAGGCCCTGAAGGCAGAGGTGAAGTTGAGTTCTGTGTCTGGGAAGAGAGGAACTGACAGGCAAGCCCTCTGATCCTTGCCCAAGGGCCTGCTTTGTGAGTGGTGGCATCAATGCTGCTTTGTTCCACCCTCAGCTCTGGCCCACAGCTGAACCCGGAGAGGCCGGCTGCTCAGGGGTAGCCCTGGCACACGAAGGGCAGACAGCGCCAAACTCAGTTAAGAGTTCACTCAGCCCCAAGATCCAGCGCAGTGGTTATCCACTCTGGGGAGCCAGTCTCAGGGAACAGCGACTGCCCCTTTGGCATTCCAAACCATTCTGGATCTCATGGAGGTAAATTGGAGATTTGAAACATATCACTGATGGAAAGGCCAGAGCCATCAGCATAGAACCAGTATTGCCTTGTTAAGTAAAAGAAATAATAATTGCCTTGTAGTCATGCAGTCATTTGCTCATTCATCAGTTATTGAGTTCCTACTAGGTGCCAGACATTATGCCCAATGTTAGGGATGTACAGGTGAAAAGATGATGCCCTTGCCCTTAAGTATCTGGTAAGCTGGTAGAGAAACTGTCATGTACTTGGACAAATAGAATGTAAGGCCCTAGAGACAATAATGGGCACCTCGAGAAAAGGAAGGAGAGCCTACTGAAGGGGCTAATAATTTATCAAGCAATTACTCTTTTCCACTCACTGTGCTAAGCACTTGCTGTCTATTATCTCATTTAATTTGTACAACATGCCTATAAAACTGGCCTGATTATCTCCCCAACTCATGCAAAAGATTTGGCATCTGAGGGTCTTAGGAGTTTGCCAACTGAATAAGGGGAGACCATTCCAGGCATAAGATACAAAATGGCCTGTTTGGAGACCTACAGATCCCTTGGTATGTGTGGAGCAAAGGGAGCCTGACGTGAGAATTCTGAAAGCAGTAAAGTGAGAAATAAATGGGGGATGGGGAAAATGAACATTCAAATATAGATGACTTTTAGCAGAAGCTACAATGTGGAGGAAGGAGACTCGGTACTGTAGCGTTCAAGTTAGAAAGAGGTATGGCCATGTTGGTTGCTTGAGTTGGTTGGTTGGTTTTGAGCTAGGTAGCCTACATGCATGTGTAGGCTCTGAGAAGGGGACAATGAGAGGGAAAAACTGAAAACACAGGAAGAGAGAATGACTGGTGGAAACAGGTCCTCACCCTCCTCAGATTGGAAGAAAAGCAAGAAGTGACCTAAAGACATAGGTAAGTTTGTAAGAACAACTGTTGGAAAGAGGGTCCCAGGGCAGAGTGGGGAGGTCAGGAAAGGATGTGTCCTTGAGGGTTGTGCCTGTCGGATGCATCTGTTCTCTGCGCAGTCAAGGACAAGTCTTATGAGGAGAGTGAGAGGTGGAGGAGTTTTATAGGGGCCTTGATGAAGGAGGTGCAGCTTTGGAGTCGTTGTTGAGGGCAACTGTGAGGCGCTAATGGGCCCTTTCTGATCCTGAGGAAGGAGTATTTGCAGGGGGAAAAAGAGAGTGTCCAGTGAAGAGAAATATGAGGGCATGTGAAAAACAGTTGAATGTACTGGAATGAAGTGGAGAGGAAATGAAAAAGGGCAAACTTAGCTGACTTCAGGCTTTGCCTTCAGACACCTAAAAGAGGGAGTGGACTTAGTCCATGTTGCTTCAGGGCCTAGAACCAGGTCCAGCAGGGGATCATTACTAGGAGGCAGATTCTACTTCCACCATAAAAATGCACATGTAAGTAGAACTGTCCAACAATGGAGTAATCTGCCTTGTGAAGTGTTTTAATCACCTGCCAAGGATGTTGTGCAGAAAATTTGGCAAGCTTAATCAGCTAGTTTCTTAGACCCCTTTTAACACTGAGGTTTGGTGGGTGTGTAACATGTAGGATATCAAAATAGAAGCCAGTCTCAATATTCTTGCAGCTTGTCTCCCTTTCTAATTGTAATACTCAATAGAATTTATGCAGTTCCATGACTATAGAAACAATCTTGGAATTTTTTTTGTTTCAGAGGAATTTTTTTCCTGTTAAGATTGGCAGAGGCCATGCTCTAGTTCTATGTACATGATATTATCTGATTTGTAGGCATGATGGCCACTCATGCCTGTTCCTTCACACTGAGGATCTAGAGAGGACTCTTAGCTGGGGCAACTAAAGGAGGAGCCTCTGTTCTTACCTGATTTGGAGTCCTCTTCTCCCAAGATGTTCTGCTCACCTTCTGTGTCCCAAACCCTTCTTTCTATTTGCCCTTGCATTTGGAATTGGCTGCTTTCTTTTGGAACCAATTAGTCTATTTTAGTTGTTCTCAACCAGCGGGTGATTTTGACCCTGAGAGTATATTTGACAATGTCTGAAGATTTTTTTATTGTTGTGACTGGAGAGGAGCTACTGGCATCTGGTGGGTAGAAGGCAGGGATGCTGCTAAACATCCTACAATGCACAGGACAGCCCCCTGCAATGCAGAATTATCTGGCCCAAATGTCAATGGTGCTGAGGTTCAGAAACCCTGGTCTATTTTCAAGTCTTTCTTCTACATCAGCTGCCACCAATACATTCTGTCAAACCCAAGGTGCCTGCTTTTATTTTCTAATTTAAGAATTGTTACATGGCTGAATGCTCTGCCTTTGTGAACTGCACACCCCACCCACCACTTTCTTCATGCTGTAGCAATAAGAGGGACATTTTCAACTCCCTTTGGCCAGAAAAGTCACTTGTTGATTGGAGTCCAAACAAGAAACAGATCCCTCCCTGGGTAAAAGCAGGGAAGCTATGACTTCCAGAAACCACATCAGACATTTCCTAACTGCAGCAGCTCTGGGCTTTGGGTGTGGGTGGAGGACAGGTTACACATACAGTTGTGTGGTGCAATTCTTTCGCTTTTGCTCACACTGTAATTAAAAGATCAGGCATTACTTAACCATGAAGGGTCCCAGCAGCCTTTCCAAGCCAGGACAAGACCAAGACAGTTGTACTGGTGGAAATGTGTCTTCAGCACAATTAGAGACTGAGAAACTCTAGTACCTGACTAAGTTATTCCTAGTTTTCTGATCTTCTGAGTGGCCCGTAACAGCTCATGCTGCATGTACCTGCACCTTTGGGTCCCAAATCAGGCTGAAGTTTTCAGTGAATCAGATTATAGATTAGCTCTTGGCAGCTCCCAGGTCCTCTACCCCCTGAGGAATCTTAGGACAGCATTCCTTACTGAGCTTCATGACCCAGCATGTATAACCTGACCCAACAAATAACCTGGGGCTGAGATTTCCCTTCTCCTTCTCATCCCTTACATTTTACTGGCTGGGTGGCCTCAGGGAAATCATTCAGACTCCTAGAAAGTAGGTCTCTGATATGAAAACATCTACCTTCCCAATTCCCAATTCTGGGAACCTATTGTGAGAAAATACTCTCAAATCTGGATAAAGCTCTATGTAAAAAGATGAATACTTTTATATAATATAACATAATATTAATTACTTAATATTAAACATTATAAAGTAGATGAATTATGACACAGAATAGGATATTATGTACTCATGAAAATATGTTTGTGAAGAGTTTTATGGATAAAGAATACTGCTTGTACTATAATGTCAAGATAAGAAATTAGCAGGATACAAAATCGCATATACATAACATACGTGTGTGTGTGTATGAGTGTGTATGTGATCTCAACTATATGAAAAATGTCTGGAAAGAAAACAAGCTATTACCAAAAGTTTATACTTATTTTTATGTTTATACATATGCAAGACTTTTAATAAGAATTTAACACTGGGTCTTCACTAATTGCTTTCCCTTTAAAAGCAAGATGTTTAACAGTCAAGTTTGAGAAACACTGATTTAGAGCTCTGGACAGAACTGGGACTGGAGATAAAAGTTTTGGAGTCACAGCTGTTTGAGTAGAAGTTGATGAATAGATAAGATCATCTAGGAGGAGCCTGCAATGTGAGATGAGATGAGAGCCAAGGATTGAACCCTGGGAGACCCCAATGTTTGGGAATGGGTGAGGAAGAGGAACCAGGGAGGGGTATGAGAACTGTGGCACTGGGAAGAGAGAGGAATGATGAAATATTCTGAATGGCAGAATCCATGGCACCGCTGGTTAGTATTAGCCAGATGAGGCTGTAAGACAGCCAGATCACAGAGATGCCCTCAACACTCACCTTGTGAAGAGAAAAACGTCGAAACCTGGAAGGAATGAGCGAACTATTTCCGTTTCTCCAAAGCTTCTGATCGATATAATAAGTATGACTTATGCCTGATAATTAACCTCCCACGTCCTTCAAGAAGACTAAGTTCTTTATTCTGCTGACTTTGATGTACAACTTGGAGACCCCTTGAGAAGGTCAACATGACAAGCCGTCTTTTGCCTTGCAGTGGACTGTGCAGGTGCTAGCTGAAGGTTTCCACACCTATTTTATTCCAAGGTTGACAGTATTCATGGGAGTGACAGTATTCCGTATAAATTATAAGAGATTTATAATCCTTTCAGATCCCATGCAGCTCCAAATCACTGTAAGAATAATCTTCCTCGTAGCATACTAGTAATTTCTACGAGCCAAAATCAATGGAGTGGGCAAGATTAAGGAAATAGGTGTTTTGTTGTTTTTTTTTTTTCCTTTTTAAGAAATCATTTTGCTGAAGTTTTACCTATACCTCATAAAATTGAGAGTTGGTTTGAATTCAGGAGAAAGATGTGCTTTATCTGAACTCGTTTGCCAAAAATATTTAAATGAGAACATGCTGGGTGTAAAAGCACCAATGAAATTGGGCCAGTTTTGCATTCTCAATCTTCCAGACTCTCCTGTGCCCTTCAGACTCAGCGTTTTCCTACAGGTGTTAATGGGACCCCACAAAGAGGAAAGTGAATCGGGCAGGGTTGTGACAGAGGGCTGGTGGGGTAGGTGCTCTGTAACCCACTTGAGGGGCTCCTGACCACAGTCCCATTCAGAGCTAACAATGGTGCTCGTTGTTAAAAGCAAGTGTCAGCCACAAGAGAGCTGCCATTAAGGAGAGGAGCCCAGGTTTCCATATTCCCAACATGGCCAGAAGTTTCATTCCTTGAGAATGTGTTTATTCAGCCTAGTAAAAACATTAAAAAAGGGGAATAAATCTCTGCTGACCCCAAAATGCTTTTCACCACAGCTGTAAACCATAAAACATTTAGAAAGGTGAGCAGGACTAAAGATAATATAGTTTTCCCAGGCAGGATGGAGGTGGCCCTTGCAAAGACAGCTGCAGTGCACAGAGTGTCCCTGCAAAATCATTGGGAGGGACAGGTTCTTTAAGGTGTTAAATTATTAGTAGGGGGGTCTTTTTTTTTTAGGGGTGGAAGGGATGGGCAATAATAAAAACCATGTGCCCTGCAGCCTCCTCAGCCATATAAACTAGAGAGGGCTGGGACTTTAAGTATTGTAAAAGGGGTTAATTGTCGATTTCTGAATGTGGCAAGTTTATTGATCTTGTTAACAGCAACAGAGCATGTGCCGGTGGTTACCATGGCAGAAAAGAAAAGCAGCCTTTCCATCCTGCTATTTGGGGGGGGGACACCCTACTGGTTTTGGAGCCCAGGCTATGGGTAAAAGCAGCACTAAAATTTCTTTTTTCCACCTATCCAAATTTGAATCCATCCTTAAGTTTCTAGTTCCTTCTTACAACTACATTTTTATTACTACTTCTTAGGTGCCAGCTGTGGATCAGTTCCTTTCTACAAAATTTATTATTTAATTGTACAACAATCCCATGCAGTGGACAGGGATTATATAGCCATTTTACAGATAAAGTAACTGAGGTTCAGAGAGATTAAGGAAGTTGTCCATAGTTACAGAGTGATTAAGCAGGGATTCAAATCCAGATCTTCATATTCCAAGTCTACTGCTTTTTGCACTGGTTTTTCAAACAATTCATTTATCTATTTATTCAATAAATATTTATTGACCTCCCATTATGAGCCAGGCACTGTCTAGGTGCTGGGGATAGTGCAATGGACAAAACTAACAACATCCCTGCCATCAGAGCATAGATTTTAGAGGGGATGACCCTAACTTTCAATCACTTCCCTCTAATCTGATTTTACACGCGTAGTCGGCATCTATAAATTTTATTTTGGTATTTTGTTTTATTTTTGCTGTTGACTATTGTTCTGTTGTTATTTTATGCATATGTGTTACGCTTTGACTCTTCCATCTAGACAGTAAGCTCCCTGAGCCCAGGGATGTTATCTAATGTTTCTCTTTTTCATACTCCATCAGGCACAACCCATTAGATAAGGTGCATCAGGTGTGTTTTTTTTTTCTCTTTTGCAGAAAATCCTTATAATTCTGATTTTAAGATCAAGTCAACTGGGATTTATTTAGGACTTAACTATTGCAGCTGCAGCTATTGAGCACTTTGCTAAATGTTATATTCAGATTGTCTCATTAATCCTTAAAGAGTCCAACTACAAGCCCCATTTTACAGATGAGGAACTTGTGGCTTATGGAGGCTAAGAAGCTGGGATTCTGACCCTGGTTTAACTTAAAAGCCCAATTTCTTTCCACCATGTACTTGGGCCTAAAGCAGGGAGGGAATCTTTGCCTACCTGAAACACAGAGAACTTCAAAAGACCCTATTATAAACATTGTGAAGATTCAGCAGCTTCGGTCATTTTAAGCTTACCAGCCATTGATTAATTCAGTCACTCCGATCTTTATAACAAAGATCGTGTTTTGTATAACTTCCATCCCATTCTCCATTTTGTGATCTTTGCAAAATGGCATCTTTTTTTCAAGAGAGCAATTTTCAAAGAAATCTCTGTGTTCTTTGAAAGAGGTGGTAGGTTCACACCTACTTGTGATAACTGACATTTTAAAAAACTTAGTTTTGTGCCATCATAGTACATCAGCGGTTGGCGCCCATTTGAAAAAAGATGGTGGGCCGAAGCCAGAGCATGAGCCAACTGCCGAAGAATAGGGCCCAGCTGGAGCCATCACGGGGCCTGGAAACTAGGTAGAAGTTGACGCTTTCTTTCCGTTTTGATGGCATAGTTTCCACTTTAAGTAATGTGGACTTAATCTTCATTTACATTCTTCAATCTACGCAGAAATGTATTTATTATTGTCTTGCGATAAGAGATAATGTTGATATAAAACAGGGCTCCCTGAAGCTGCAGGCATTTTCCAGGGTTTGGATGTAAGGCACACAAAAATGTAGTGAGGAGAGCCCTGCAGCATGACAGAGTTTATTGAAATGAGAAAGAAAGAAAAAACAGAGAAAAACGAATCCAACTCCTTTGGAACTTTTATCAATCTGTCTGTCAACAAGTAACTGATAATTTCTGAGTGTAAAGATTTGGATAACAAATGGGTAGCATGTATAACTAGGGTTTGTTTGGTTTCTGCATGTGGATAAAGACCCAACTGGTGAGTACCATCAGAGAGCAGAGGCTAGTAGACTGGGTCTCTGGTGACTGCTTTTGTTTATTTGATGGAAGGCTACTGCTTCCATTGAGATTTGCTAGAAGAGTGGTATCTTGCCAAGCTGAATTGTTGTCAGCTGTGGTTTTGAGATAACGGTTTAAAACTTGTATGCCAAGCTTTTAAAATTCACACATAGGCACTGGTCAGTTCAGTCTCCTTAATCAAAAGAACATGGGGAGATGATATTGCTCAGTGGTTTGAGCACCTGCTTCCCATGTACGAGGTCCCAGGTTCAATCCTCGGTACTGCCTAAAAGAACATGACAGCCAGTATTGCTCCCCAATACTGTTGAACATGAGGGTAAATAGAAGGTCCAGAAAGGAGTGTGTTCTGCCTTCTGGCAAAGGAATTGTGAGCATGTATTGGTTTGTCTGCCTGTAACAGCTCCTCTTTCTTTTGAGGAGATGCTTCTCTTCTTTCCAGCTATAGGGGCTGCCAATCACAGTTATGTCACACTCCAGCCACAGTGAATGGCCCAAGGAGAGGCAGATGACCCAAGCCAAGCCAATCAGAATCCTTCCACAGAATGTTTCTAACAAGAAGCTGGCAAAAAAGTTCTCTTCTGTTTCTAGTTATGTAATTGTAGTAAACCCACAACTACAGTGGCCATAAAACCAAGAAGCTGAGATGAAGGAAAATCTTCCCTGACCAAGTGCCACTCTTGCTCTTCCTATGCAATGGCTAGCATGTCAATATATATTCCTTTATTGCTTAAGGTAGATCAAATCAGGATTCTGTTACTTGTAAGCAAAAGAGTCCTCAGTGATACAAATGACTCAAGGATCAGGAACAAGAAATAGGACCCTTTGGAACCTGATAAATTAGGAAAAGTATTTAGATAAGCCTTAAATTAACTGGAATAAGCATTTCATATGCAAAAAAAAAAACAGTAAACTACAAGACAATAAAGGCTATTTTGAAATCTTTGAAATAAATAAAGATCGCATATAAATCTTGGGTGAGCCAATCTCTACAATCATTTCTGCAGAACTGGAAAAGCATGCCCTATCATAGCAGAGCTTAAAAACAACAAATCTAAGTTTCTTCTGATCACAGAGGTTTTCTAGAATTTTTTTATTGTTTTGAAATATATTTTCATTGTTACTAACTACCAGTACAAATCTTTCCATTTTCAAGAGCATACTCCCAAGATGGTAAGAAATTATTTTACTCAAAATTGTGATACATTTCACTTTTGGTAAACTATTTTATTTCTCAAGTTAGTGGTTATCATTTTAACTGGCCTTCATAATAACATTTAAATAATAATAATAAACCAGTAGGTTAAGAAGTGTCAGTATGGACAGGCTTGGATGAGAGACATTAACCAGAGAATAAACTAACTGGAATGGAACACATCAAACTGATTTTTCATTTTCCTTGAAAATGTAAATCATAACTGGGGTACATCTCTGTGTCTATATTTACATTTTTCGTAGTGTGCAAAAATATATGAAAATCTGGTCCCAACTTAAAGTTGTGGAAATATATTCAATATGCACAATGGAACAGGGGAAATGGAACAACTTTCCTACAAAATAAAGAGAAAGTGCCTGCTGTTTTCTCAACATCTACATCAATTGCATTTATTCCAAGTCTAGGAGTGTATCATGGCTCATTCAAGGAACACCCACAATGGGTCATGAGATAAGCCTTTTGGGGAGAACTGTAATTGTGTTCATAAGTATCCATTTAAAAGAGCAGAAGATCCTAAAAGTCAGGTTTGCATGCTCAGTCAGTATACGAGCACCTCTACTTGTTGTTGAGTGTACATAGAGCAACAATTAAAGGTGAACAAACAAATTGGGATATGCTGTCATCAGAGTGCAAAGAAATGACCAAAAAGCTCAATGTTCTAGAATTAAGTGTTTTCCAAGAGGAAATAATTTCCTACCCCATGTGGCCATTGTTATAGGCTGGAATCTGGATTTTGTTTGCACTTGATTACAAAGAGGAAGAAAGAAAAAAATATGTTTTCCTGGTGAGAAGCAAAGTGCTGGGATGGTTTTCCTCAGTAAAATCAATGAGGATGCTTACTCCCAGGCCTAGAAAAGGGTGTGAGGGGTGGGAGAAGTGCTATTTGTTCCACCAATATCATGAAATTTCCCTTTCTTCTCTGGTGGACATCCTTTTCGTGATTTCACAGCTTAGAGAGCTCAGTTCTTTCCAGGAACCCTAATATCAGCTTCCAAATCTTATATGAGCCTATTGTAATAATGACCATTTATATGTATTAATTCAAGTAATCCTCAAAGCGGCTCTGAAAGATCAATACCTTTATCATCATCCCTATTTGAGACTCAGAAAGTTCAATACTTTCCAAAGGTCTTGTAGGTGTTAGAGACATCTAAGATTCAAATACCAGTCTGCCTGTGCCTGAAGCCTACGTCTTAACCACTAAACTCTACTGAAAAATGCAGTCCCCTCCCACCTATGCAAGGTTGCTCCTTCTGACCCATGAGTGCTTTTTTTTTAAAATAAAGACGTTATTAAGGATGAATTGGTGGTGCTTCATCCCTACCCAAGCCAGTCATCTTTAGCATAGCAGTATGAGTTTATGAAAGGCCTGACTATGGTACAAATACAGATTGTTTTCATCGGAAAACAAAAATAGAAATGCATTTGTTTTTTTCACTTTGCATTGATAAACCAAAACACTGGCCAGAGATCATAATCCCAGGATTATCAAATAGAAAGGGCTCAATAAATTCTCTTTATTTTATTAACGATTCAGTATATTTGGAATCACCTTTTATAGGTAAGGTTGCTGCTGTGGAGGGAAATGAAATGACTAGTTCTGATCCCTTTCTGCCTTGGGATCCCAAAGATCATGCTCTCAGCCTTCTGGCCGGACTGGTTTTTGCTATGCCAGGGGACGGTCTCATTCCAGGACAGTGGAACGGGCCATGGGAATACTTTCCTAGGCACTGTTTTCGGCACACATGATGCTCACCTAGTGTTTTTCTTTCTCACCCTGCACCACCACTCAGTAAAGTTTACTGGATGAGTTCTCAGTGTATATATGGACGTTCCTATGTGATTCTTGTGGTACTTTCAGTTCACATCCCTTTAGCTCATGTTTTCCTTTGGTAATCTAACCTTGCTTTCACTATATGGCTGTATTAGATAATGCCTGAAGTAAATTATTTTCTATTTCTAACATTTTAGCTGGGGGGTGGGGGCCTGGTTGTTCATTTGTTTTTAATCTGTGTTCATGAGAAGCAGTGTGGTATATTGGGAAAAGTATGAGTTTGGAGACAGAAAGATCTCACGCTGAATCCCAGTTCAGCCAGTGACCCTGCTGAATTTGCCATTTAGCTGTTCTGAATTTCAGTTGCCTCATCTGGGGTAATAACTCCTGCCTTATGGGGGTTTTGTGATATTAAAATGTTATTTATAAAGTGCCCAATACATAGTAGATACTTAATAATTTGTAGTTATCACTATCATTATTACTCTTATTTTAATTTGACCAATAATTCTTTCTCCCTCTCTCTCTACCACACTCTTGTCTCCCTCTCTCTCCCTCGCTTTCTCACTCTTTCTCTTCCTCTACTGTGTTCCCAACATAAGGTTTATCATCAAGCCACCATGCCTTTTCTCCTCAAAGCTAAGTTCTGGGGTCATTCACTTCTGTAACCCAGCAACAATTGATGGTGATGAGCAAATCTACTAGCTGGATGGATGAATGGATGGATGGAACCTTGACCATTTAGTTCCTTCAGGACGCAGTGAAGTCATTATTTTAGTGAACAAACAGCCATTTTAATATCCTCTTTTCTCCCCTTTCAAATTACTTATTCTTATATTTTGGAATGTGACTGTATAGAGGATAGGGCAATTGCCCTTGCTTTTGAGGCTGAGATTTAATTCTCTCTTTCCTCCTTCTTTTCCTCCCTCTCTCCTTGCCTCCCGTTCTCCCTTCCTTTCTTCCAGATATTATTTAGACAAGCAAAGAATGAAATTTGTTGGGACGTTAAATAGTTTGTATCTGATTATATGAATCCTAAGAAGTGAACTGCAGATGGTTTTAAATGTCTTCTGAGAATTACTTGGAGTTATATAACAGCAAGAACATTGGGCTGGACATCAGAAGGCCTTGCTTTAACCCTGACTTTACCTTTCATTATACTCTGAGTTCTGGGCAAATCACTTGACTTCTCTGTGCCTAGTATTGTCATCTGTAAACAGAGAGGATTAGACTAATCAGTGATTTTCAAACTCTGATCCTGGGGGCCCTCAAGGATTCATGGAGGTGCCTCAGAGCCTGTTGCAAGAGGGATAAAAGGGTAGAGAAAAGGAAGGTTGTATGGAACAAACGGGACTAATCCCTTCAATCATTCTTCAACCAGAGTAGATGCTCTACTTAACGGTATCACCTTTTTGAGCTTCTGCTAGAAAATCTACTCTGAAAAAGTTTGAAAACTACTGGACTAGATTGTCTTTAAGGTGCCTTTTGACATAACTGATTTCAATATATAAATTATCTGTTTGTAATCTTCATTTACAGAAAGAATGGAGACTTTATTTTCCCTTGTGTGGTTATGCTCTGAGAATGAATTTCTTATCAAGAGAATAATCTCCTTTTCATCCTGCTTCCTACATGGCTTAATATAGCACAAAATGCACTTACGCTAGATCTGTTAGACCCCTGTGAATTACTTCTATTTAGACACATCTATCAATGGTGGGGCTTATGAAAGACATATATGTTTTCACAGTTGCCACATAGGCCCACTGTTTTGGTAAGGGGTACCACTTAGAACAGCTTTGTGCTCTTGACCTGTCTTCTGTTAAAGCTGGAAAATCATAAGCCATAATCAAAGCAAAGCATAGGTGTTCATCTGCTTGGAAAGAGACATCTTTACAGTCCTGATGACATTTCCTATTTTATATTAATAATGCATTTTGAGAGGGTGTGTTTGGTTTGTATTCTGGACACGTTGGATGAGTCTCTTTAAGTTTAGGCACAGCCCTTTGTAGGGTTTGTTTTTCCTGCTGTCCCAAGACAGATGACTTAATGGGTTGCTGAAAATGTCCAGGCTGCTTCTGGCTGTGGAGGTAACTCCGGCTCCAACAATGGAAGGCATTTAGCAGAGCCTCAAGTTTTAGAGCAGGAAAAGACTCGAGAGGGAATCTCATCTGGTGTTTTTCAAGATGCTTTGTAATTTTTTAGGCAGCAAACTTATTCCCCCAAAAAAGAAATCTGATGCAAAGCCTCAATTTATAAATCACATGAAAGAAGAGTAAGGGGGGAGGGTAAGAGAATTCTACTGAATTGTGCTCTCCCTGCTCTCTGCCTTCCCCCATGCTCAGCGACACATAAGGCACTTATGGGAACCCTCAGATGCCCAGTGGCCATTATACCCCTACTGATACAGTCCAGTCCTAAACCCCTCTTTTTTGTGAGTCAGGAAACTGAAACCCAGTGAGCTTCAATGACTTGCAAAAGGTCCCACAACTAGAGATATTAGTACCCAGATTGCAAGACTCTGATTCTAGTTCAATCCCCTGCTTCCACCACCACCTCCACCACTTTACTATGCCATCTTTTATCACAAGAAAAGAGCCAAAAGAGCTTGTACATCTATTCTTTAATTCTTGGAGCAACTTTGTGAGGTGGAGATGATGATTATTCCCATTTTACAGATGAGGACAGTGGACAAAGAGAAGTTAAGTACCTTATCCATTGAAACTCAGCCAGAAGTGGCAGAACTTGGATTGAAAGCTAGGTCTAGCTATTTTTTTTTGTTTTGGTTTGTTTTTTAATATATTTTTATTGAAGTATACCATTCATACATGAACATGCATAAAAATAAGTATATAGTAAAGGTTGTAAACTTACAAAATAAACATGCATAACATCATACAGGGGTCCCATACATCACCCCTCCACCAACACCTTGCATTGTTGTGAAACATTTGTTACAAACTATGGGGTCTATCTAATTTTAAAAGCTAGACTTTATAATGTAAATTATTGCTTGTCATGAATAAAGCCTTCTCTCAACATGCCCCACTTGACTCATAAAGCCTGGATCAGATTTCATGAGACACTGTGTAGTTCTGCTTAACTACCTCCCATAGATTGCTCTTCTCCATGTCTTTTCTGAGCACCTTTGAAGATGTTTTCCCAAACCTGAAAACAATTCCCCTTTCTCTAGGAACCATTCTCTGCCACTCTTTATTCAGAAATTGGGGCTCCTAGAAGCTGTGGTTTTTAATGTTTGATTCTGCTTCCCCAACCAGATCAAATCAGCTTTTGAGTGGGCCAAGCTGGGAAAAAAGACCAAGAGAGAGTCGAGATTTAAAATCAAGAGGCTTACCCACCATGCGAATTGAAGACTGGAAAGAAAACCAAAGAAATCCTGGGATGGCTTACATCCTGGTTCTATTCCTGTCCTTCAGAGCAATGAGACATTCTTCTTACCTTATGACACAATCCGCTTTTTCTCTCTTAAGCGTTG
Organism: Cabassous unicinctus; assembly: GCA_029593785.1. Classification (NCBI taxonomy): domain Eukaryota; kingdom Metazoa; phylum Chordata; class Mammalia; order Cingulata; family Chlamyphoridae; genus Cabassous; species Cabassous unicinctus. The sequence goes on from JAQZBX010004788.1 coordinate 48,158, forward strand.
ATTCTGTTACTTGCAACCAGAAGAGTCCTACTAAATGTATTGTCAAATCGAGTGTGTGTCCAAGTGTGGTCTGAGGATTCTTCAGGGAGTTCACAGTCACCCTTGCTTTTGCAGTCATAATTATTGTATGTACAAACCATACAGTGCTGGCATTAGAAGAGGCTTCAGCAATCAGCTATTTCAGCCCTCTTCATTTACACAGACAACTCTGTAAAATCCCTTTCTTACTCAGGTGGGATGCAGTATCCAGAGAAAGCAAATGTGCTCTGGCCCTGTTGACTTTGTCTCTTAGCTTTCTCGCTGCTGGACAGAAAATGTAAAATATGCATGGTCAAAAATCAATAAGCTAAGAATATCAAGTTCATTAAACAGAATAAAACACATTAGGTTTTATGAACAGATTAATTTTAGAAGCAAAATCTAAATTATTATAGTAGCCTCCATATGGAAACAGCCCAATTTCCATCAACAGTAGAATAGGTAAATAAATTATATTATTATATAGTCAAACTATATAACACAGTGAAATACTGCATAGCAACACAGCAACAAGTAGAGAACTATAGCCACAGGCAACAATGTGGATCGACTCCACAAATACAATGTTTAAAGAAAGAAGCCAGATATAAAAGAGTACAACTTGTATAATTAAATTGTTATCAAGTTTAAAAACACGAAAAACTAATAAAAGGCAGTAGAAGTGAGAATAATGGTTACCTTTTGGACAGAATGACAAAGAGGGCCCTAGGAGAACTTTCTGGGTGCTTTACTATCCTATGTCTTTACCTAGGTGGTAGATACATGGGTGTGTTAGCCTTATAAAATTCACTGAGCACTCTACTTGTATTTTTGCATTTTTCTGTATGTATATTGTATATCAATTTTTTAAATTTACCCCACAAAGGTCTAAATTACAAGTGAACTATAGAATTTAGGCAAAAATCTTATCCTCTCTAGGTCTTAGTGTCTCCCCAAATATAAGATGATATCATTAAAATCAACATTTATAAAACCAGAAGGGACTTAAAAAAGAGCATCTAGCTCAAATGCCAATTTATTTTTCCTTTTTAATTTTTTTTAAAATTAGGTAAATTTTAGTTTTACAGAAAAATCATGGAGAAAATAGGGTTCTCATATATACCCCTTCACATGTACCTAATATTAATACTTTGTATTAGTGTGGTACCTTTGTTCCAACTGATGAAACAGTATATACTATCGTTATACTATTAACTATAGTCATAGTTTACATTTGGTTTAATTTTTTGTGTTGTACAGGTCTGTGCTTTGGTTTTTTTTCCCTTTTTATTCTAGTAACATATACACAACATAAAATTTCCCCTTTTCACCACATTCAAATATACAATTCAGTGGTTTTAATTCAATTCATTGGTGCTATCATTATCACTGTCCATTACCAAAATTTTTGCATCACCTCAAACAGAAACTCTTACTAATTAAGCATTAACATCCCATTCCCTATCCCCTGGTAACCTATATTTTAGATTCTGACTCCATGAGTTTGCTTATTCTAATTTTATATGAGTGAGCTCATACCATATCTGTCCTTTTGTGACTGGCTTATTTCACTTAACATGATGTATTCAAGGTTCATCTATATTGTCGCATGTAGCAGAACTTCATTTCCTTTTTATGGTTGAATAATATTCCACTGTATGTGTATACCACATTTTGTTTAGCTATTCTTCTGTTGATAGATACTTGGGTTGCTTCCATCTTTTGGCAATTGTGAATAATGCCACTAAGAACATCGGTGAGCAAATATCTGTTTTAGTCCTACCTTTCAATGGCTATATACCTAGAAGTGGGATTGCTGGGTCATATGATAATTCTATACTCAACTTTCTGAACTGCCAGACTGCACCATTTCACATTCCCACCAATGATAAACAAGTGTGCCTATTTTCCACATCCTCTTCAACATTTATTATTTTCTGTTTTTTGTTTTTTTTTTTAAAGTATTCATTCTAGTGGGTATGAAATATCTCATTGTGGTTTTGATTTGCATTTCCCTAATTACTAATGATGTTGAGCAACTTTTCATGTGTTTATTGGCCATTTGTATATTGTCTTTGGAAAAACGTCTGTTCAAGTCTTGCCCGTTATCTAATTGCGTTGTTTGTCGTTTTGTTGTTGAGTTGTAAGATTTTTTTTTTATATTCTGGATATTAAACCTTTATTGGATATGTGGTTTCCAAATATTTTCTTCCATTTCGTAAGTTGTCTTTTTCCTTTCATAATGAAGTCCTTTGAAGCTCAAAAGGTTTTAATTTTGATGAGGTACCATTTGCCTACTTTTTTCTTTTGTTGCTTGTGCTTTGAGTGTGGTCTAAGAAGCCATTGCCTACTACAGGTTCTTGAAGATGTTTCCCTATGTTTTCTAGAGTTTGATAGATTTGGTTCTTTATATTTAGGTCTTTGATCCATTTTGAGTTAATTTTTGTATATGGTGTGAGCTAGGGACCCACCTTCATTCTTTTGCATATAGATATCCAGTTTTCCTAGCACCACTTGGTAATGAGGCAATTCTTTTCCCATTGAGTGGATATGGCACACTTGTCAAAAATTAGTTGGCTAGAGATGTGAGGGTTTACTTCTGAACGCTCAGTTCTATTCCATTGGTCTATAAGTATGTTTTTGTGCCAGTGCCATGCTGTTTTTTGATCATTGTAACTTTATAATAAGCTTTAAAATCAAGACGTGTGAGTCCTCCAACTTTGTTCTTCTATTTCAAGATGGTTTTGGCTATTTGGAACCCCTTACCATTCCATATAAACTTGATGATTGGTTTTTCCATTTCTGCAAAGAAGGCTGTTGGAATTTTGATTGGGATTTCTTTGAATCTGTAAATCACTCTGGGTAAAATTAACATCTTAATAATATTTAGTTTTCTGATCCACGAACCCAGAATGTCCTTCTAATTATTTAGGTTTCCTTTGATTTCTGTTAGCAATGTTTTATAATTTTCCACGTACATGTCCTTTAATCCTTGGTCACATTTATTCCTAGATATTTGGTTCTTTTTGTTGCTATTGAAAATGGAATATTTACTTTATTTCTTCTTTAGGTTGTTCATTACTAATATATATAAACATACTGATTGTTGCATTGTTGATATTGTATCGCACCACTTTGTTAAATTTGTTTAGTAGCTATAGGAGCTTTGTTGTGGATTTTGGGGGGGATTTTCTGTATTTAGGATCATGTTATCTGCAATAGGGAAAGATTTACTTCTTCCTTTCTAATTTGGATGCTTTTTGTTTCTTTTTCTTGTCTAATTCCTCTGGCTAGAAATTCCACTACAGTGATGAATAACAGAGGTGACAGTGGGCATCCTTGTCTTGTTTTCAGAGCTTAGAGGGAAGGCCTTCAGTCTTTCACCATTAAGTGGATGTAAGCTGTGGGCTTTTCATATATGTTATCATGTTGAGGAAGTTTCTTTCTATTCTTATTTTTTTAGTAATTTTATGAAGAAGTAATGATGAATTTTGTCAAACGCCTTTTCTGTGTCTCTCTGTGTCTTTCACCATTGGGTATGATGTTAGCTGTGAGTTTTTGCTAGATGTTCAAAGATTCTAGGAGGTAATGACAGCCTAGAGCATCTTACACCACTATCTTGCTCAACCAGCCAATTGCCAAGTAGTTCACAGAAAGACAGTCCAGGGCCAAAGAAGTAAAGTGACATGCCATAAATTATACATCTTACAATTGGTAAAACCAAAATCTTTCAGATATATTAATAAAGTTATTCTAAATAAACTTTTGAAAGAATAATGTGATAAAATCAATCCAGTCTTAAAAGTACTTTTGTACTATGAGCAAAGGATTTGCAAAATAGATAAATAATGTGAACAATACTATCAGTGTTTTCAGAGAAACAATATAACATTCTTAAAGATAAAAATCCCTCTGTGACCCACAGATGGATAGCCATCTGGTTTGGTTTCTGAGAATTTTTGCAAAATTAGTACATCTCTGGAAATTTCATTCCCAGGACATATTTGAATTAGAGCCATGATGATGTTAATAATGATGATGTCAAGGTTGATTACAGTGTCAACAATGATGGCAATGATATAACCTAATACTTGGATAGTGTATTAGTTTCCCAACGCTGGTAACAAGTTACCACAAATTTAGTGGCTTAAAACAACACAATGTATTGTTTTACATTTCTGGAAGTCAGAAGTCTGAAGTAGATCTTACTAGGCAAAAATCAAAGTTCCTTTTGGAGACTCTAGGGGAGAATCCATTTTTTTTACACCTTCCTGCTTTTAGAGGCTGCCTGCTTATGCCCTCTTCCATCTCTGAAGTCAGCAGTAGCTAGTAGAATCTTTCTCATGCTGCATTACTCTGATACTGACTCTTCTGTCTTTCTCTTCCATATTTAAAGGATGCTTGTGATTACATTGGACTCAACTGGATCATCCAGGATAATCTCCCTATTTTAAGATCAACTGATTAATAACCCTAATTCCTTCTGCTGGTTAAGGCAGAGTCAGTACTGGAAGAAACCAGATTTCCTTACCCACTACCTGTGTCTCATTCATTAAGAAGCAGTGCTCTGAACCCAACTCTTGGCTTCTTCAAGCTCCAGAATCTCCTGCGACTGAGCTGTCATGGACAGTTCGAGAGTTTAGGTGAATTTTGTTTCAAAGGTTGAAACATTTGAGATATGAAAGACTGGCCATTGTTCAATAGTAATAGCTAATTGATGGACAAGATTTTGCAAAGGCTGCATTCTCAGTCAGTCTACACAGAATTACTACTCAACTGTACAACCTGGCATCTGCCTCATTCTCCCCCTTTATTTCACCCACCGTCTGGGGCAAAGATGAGGTCAGGGTGCTGTCACAAAGCAATATTTCTCTGGTTTTAGGAGAACTTGAGCTCTTTCAAATTTGTTCTAGGTAATTTGATGAGGCCCCAGGAAGTGGTGAAATAAAATGAAACCTGTAGATTTAAGTGGACCTGGAGTCATAAGCTGTGAGTGAGAAGTCCACACAGCTGTAGCCAGGGCAAAAGACCCTTGTCACAAGCCTTCATGCTTTCAGATGCATGTTGTCCTTGCTCAGAGGCAGGCCCCACCTGCCAGCTCATTCCTTTCAATCATAGCATCTTGGTATTCTATCAAATCCCCTCCAAGTTGGTGGAAGATGTGGGTCAGGTTGTGCAAATCCAGCAATATAAGTCTTTGCTCTCTCTCAGGGGTAAATAGAAAAGGGTGTTCCAGATCCTTTCTTTAGCCTGAGGCCTGGGCATGAAGGCTCCTCAGTCTCTCTTATAAAGAGATTATTGGCTGGCCCACCCCTATTCGCCCTCCAGACATGCCTAGACATGCCAGAATTCTCAGATGAAATGAGCCTAAGTGCAAACTGGGACTCCAGACTAAATATAAACTACACAGCTCTGAAGTGAGAAAGCACTCTGGTAGGTGAAGACCTGGCTTTGTCTATGACTCTCTATGTAACTTGTCCAAATTTCTTCATAGTGGTCACCCTTAGTGTTTAGGATAATAATGGATCTAGGGATTTGAGATTCTTCAGGAATAGCCCTGCCTCTTCTAGCCAGAGGGATTTGCTTCCTTCATCCCAGGCTATACGTGGGTCAGATGATACTTTATAATGTGGTTGGTACAGAGCTGAAGCTGATGCATTTTCACTTCAGGACTTGATTAACCTAAAATCATTTTCTCTTAGTAATAAAGAGATTTTTCAATAATTATGAAAAACAAATATCAGGGCTATAACTGAAATAATTTGCTGTTTTAGTTTCCTTGGCTGCTCAAGCAAATACCATGCAATGAATTGGCTTAAACACTGGGAATTTATTGGCTCACAGCTTTGAGGCTAGGAAAAAGTCCAAATCAGGTCTCATCAAGGAGATGCTCTCTTCCCAACAATTGGCATTCTGGGCTGGCTGCCGGTGTTCCTTGGTCCTGGACTCCACTGTCATATGGCAATGCACATGGCACCCTCTCCTCACCTCTCCCTTCTCTTCCACATTCCATTGACCTTCAGCCCTTTTCTTCTGTGACTTTCTCTCTCTGTGTCTGAATTTTATTCTGCTTATTAAGGACTCCAATCATAGGATTAAGATGCATCCTGATTGAGTTGGAACACATAATAACTAAGTAACCTCATCAAAAAGTCCGTCTTAAAATGAGTTCACACCCACAGGAATGGATTAAGTTTAAGATTGTGCTTTTCTGGGGTACATAGCTCCAAACCACCACAGTTTTTGAAGAAAATTTAATGTTATAAATAATAAGAATGGATCTTTGCTGTGGCTTACAGTTCATAAAGCACTATCACATATATTATTCACTGGTCAAGAAATGTTTTCTGCTGGGCCCTAGCAGTGGAGGTACATCAGGAAATGAAGGATAGTCTCTGTCCTTGCGGTGCTTATACGCTTCTGAAATTATAAGGGAGGTGGAGGGATTTACTGACAAATGAACCTATACCTCTACCGCTGAGCTATATTCTATTCACAGTGCACATTAATCTCAAACAACTCCATGAGGCATGCAGACGATTACCTCCATCTCAAAGATGAGGAAATTGAGGCTCAGAGTGGCTAACAGGCTTGCTAAAGCCCCACAGATTGATATATTAGATCTGCATTAAATCCCAGCTATCCTTCCAGTATGTGGGTTTGTTGTAAAGCATAGTGCATGGCCCATAGGAAGCCCTCTGTATCTGTTAATTGCTACTGGTGCTCAGTCAATGTCAGCTGCTATTATAATTGTTGTTGCAGCATGAGAAAGAGGGCAAAAGTAATTTGAGCATCTGAATTCATTAGAAGCCACTGAAGGAACATGCTGCTCAGGGGGTTTGCATTCTGACTGGAAATTATAAAAGCCAAAAACAAAACAAAACATGTTTATATTTTCTAGTTGTAAATAGGGAAATAATGATAAAAGCCAATTAAGTTGCCTGATCCAATGAGTTAAGGTTTGCATATGAACTGTTTCTTTTCCTGTGATAAATTTGTTAATATTTATTAACTAATTAGTAACATAATTAATTAATTAATAATTAAATAGTTAAAATTTCAACCAACATATTCATGTAAAAAAAAATAAGTTTGTGAGATTATTGTTGAAAATAAAGCTCAAATAAATTGGTTTAGTTAAATAAATATCAAAGTACTTGAAAAACATTAAAATATCACCCCAGTAGATAATTAGTAATTATGTGTTAAACTAAATTGAATTCATTTTAATTGAATCTTTTGATTGGGTGCTTTTTATAAATATTTAAAATATTAATAATTGATTCCTTGCTTTAGAGATATTTGATCTCCCAGTGATTTCACATCAGCATCACTTAATGTTGATAAACAAATATGCCAAAACTTCATTCTGTTTTTAAACAGTGTTATAAAATTAATCTGGAAAAATGTCAAAACCCCTGCTAATGTGTGCCCTCAAGTGATAAAGCCACACATACCTAAGTCATAACAAATCTGCTTTAAGGATTTAGCAAACACTAGCCATCTATTCTCCACAGGAAAACATCAAATTCTACAGATTGGAGAGTTGGTCCTGATTCTAAATCAAGACACCCTTGGGTCTGTAACTCAACCTGTGTAGGTACCCCCTCTGTGCTGGAACCTGGAATAGATTGCCCTGTAAGATTGCCACATCTCAGGAGACAAGTCTTTTCAGGAGCATGCAATGATTAGGCCAAGTTATTTGGGAAAACCAGTCACTGTATTTATTTTTACAAGCCAGATGCCGGAGCATAGTGCATTCTTTTACAAAAATAAAAGGAGTTTGGAACAAAGAAAGGTTCAGGGTCACAGATGAAAACATGAGAGTATTTTACACAGTTTTATGGGTAGAAATTTTCCTTTTTTTTAACCTTCTATGATGGTTGTGAAAAAATAGTTCAGTTACTTTTAGTAAACTGGGGAAGGGGTTACGTTATAACCAGAGAACAATAAAGACCTAAAACCAGGACTTCAAGAGACTCCATGCCTGAGGGTGTGGAAAGGTTGATAGTGCCACTGGGTGGGGAACAGGGGATCTCTGCTCACCACCATCCTGTATCGTTCCTAAGGAACCCTTAGTTAGGCTGTTTGGATAAACACTAAGTAATAACCAGATAGCATGTGGAGTTGATTAAGAGATTAGGCATTAACTAATTCACTAAATAACCCATCACATTTTGGTGGGGTGGAGATGAGGTAGAGGTGGTAATGGTACAAGTCCCTGACCAAGAAAGGCCATGAGACTTTCATTTCACCCTCACATATTTACTGAGCACCTTCTTAGTTCTAGGAACTAAGGGTATAACAGAGACAGAAACAGGCAAAAATTGCCCTTTATCTATCACAGAGTTTGCATTCAAGGGGTCCCCAACAATGCCTTTAGTAGTAACAGAAAGCAGAAAAAGAGGAAATAAAATGACGTGGTTGAAGGCTGTCACTTTAGATGGGTTGGTTAGGAGAGGCCTCTGATAAGCTGACATTTGGGCAAAGGCTTGAGCGAGTGAGCCATGAGTCTACTCAGGAGAACAAGGCATAGAGGCCAGCAAGTGGGAAAGCCTCCTGACAAGAGTGTGCTTGGCCTACTCAAAGAATCTTAGACATTGATTGGGTAAAGCTTACAATCAACTGTCCTCTCCTTATCAGTTGGTTGGAAACCCCTCCTCTTAGGTGTGTGCTCTAAAGTTATGGGGCAGAAATTAAGAGCTGGTGCCCATCAGTAATTGTAGCACTTCCTGTATTAAGGCAATGAAGAAAAGAAGGCCCTTGCTCTCAAAGAGCATAGTGTAGGACTTGGGGAGAGGGTCGGAGAGAATGAGGAGACAAAGTCATAAATAGCTAACTAGACTACTAGTAGCAAAGCCGTGACCTCCACATTTCTCCTCTGTTTGTTTTAACAGCTCTACTTAGCAGCCCCACAAGAAGGAGTGTGGAAAGTGTGGAATCAGATCTGTTTGTTCACTTTTTACATTTCAGGCGATTAAGTGAAATGTTAAATGAAACCAAATCTATATTCCTGTCAGTGTGAGGCAGAGAAGGAAAATAAACTCCAACTGCTGGTGTAGACAAGGGAAGAGTGAGACAAGCAAACCCAGCTTCCCTTTCTTTTCACCAGAGAAGTCCTTCTAAGTCTCTCAGCCCTTACAATGGATGTGTCCAGAGAACCCCAGAGAGTCCATGGAGTTTGGAACTCATTGTTGGGTCACCAAGCTGTGCATTTATTCAGCTGTCTTTTATTACGTGTCCACTGTATGCCAGTATTGTGCTGGTGTTAGAGTGTTTGATGGGGGCATGTATAAAGGTCTGTGAGTGCCCAGACAGGGGCAGCCAACTGTCAGATGAGAAAAGGCTTCCGGAAGAATTCAACACATATCTGAAGCAGGATTTGATGGGCTTTGTTTTTAATAGTTTGTAAATGCATCATTTGCTAAATTCATCACAGAGCATGGAATAGAACGGGATTTCTCAACCTTGCCACTATAGACATTTGGGGCTGGATAAGTCCTTGTTGTGGGGAGCTACACTGTAAGATGCTCAATATGCTCAATAGCATCCCTGGCATCTAACCCCTAGGTGCCAGTACCACCTCCCCCGGGTTGTGACAACCAAACTTGTCTCCAGACATTGCCATTCATCCCCTGGGGTGCAAAATCATCCCAAGTTGTAAAGCTCCTGTGCAGGAGAGGGAGGCCCAGGCCAAGCCTGGTGTTACTTACAATTTCTAAGGATGGTCTTCTAATTTTCCACTGAAGCTTGAATGATGGAAAACAAGCCAAAGGCAGCAGGAAGGTGTTTTATTAGCTGTGCTGCTTAAAAGCTAGCAAGAACCTAGAGACATTGCCCCACAACAAAGAATTATCTAGCCCAAAATGTCAGTAATGCTGGGGTTGAGAAACCCTGGACACGGCTATTTATCCAGGTTACCTCATATTTTCTCTGAGACATTCCGTACAAAAATCCACAGTATTGTTAATCCCATATTGTAGATGAAGAAACTGAGGCTCAAAGGGGTGAAGTAACTTGTTCAAGTAAAACTAGTAAAGGAAGGAGCCAGGGCTCATATTCACTCCAGGTGGGCCAAATCCACCACACCCAACTGTCCTTTTATAGGTGGTTTGTTTGTTTGTGTTTACTTACAGCCATGTATGGTGGGACTTTGCAAAAAGGATATTGCAAGTCTTTTTTTTTGCCCATCCATCTGCTAAGCAATATAACATGAAGCTTATCATGTAACACCTCTTATCTTCTCTTGGATAATAAATCCTTAGCATGCTCCTACGGTCTTTTGTTCCACTTTGTTTTCTTCACTATTTTCTAAACATGGCCTTTTTTCTGCCCCACACCTTTGTCTTCTGTCAGTCCATCCTTCCAGAATCCCTCGCCTCCCTCCGACATCGGAGGTCCCGGGTTCAGTTCCCGGTGCCTCCTAAAGAAACAAGGAAGACAACAGACACAGCAAGTGCAAACAACGAGGGGGTGGGGAGAAATAAATAAATAAAATAAAATACATCTTAAAAAAAAAAAAGCCCTGGTATATGCCAGAGAGTTTTCACAGGGTAATCATAATCAAAATAGGGGAAGAGTAGGGCC
>JAQZBX010004789.1:5271-39126 GCA_029593785.1 Cabassous unicinctus
ATTGTCCCAGGCTTCGTGTTCACAAAGCACCTCAAATTTCGACTGGTGACTTTATCCCCAAATGTCATCCCAGCCAGGATTAAAAGAAAACATTCTCCACGCAACTTTTGTTGTATCTGTCATCAGGGCACTCTACCTTCAGTACCCTATAAATTGAGATTTTTTTTTTACAAATCCTATATGTATCCTGTGAAGAGCTCAATTACACTGCAGTGCATTTATGTTACATTTGTCACTGAAGTTCATTTGTTACATTAAATGTGAGCTCCACAAGCTCCACAATGGCAGAGGTGTTTGTGTATTTTGTTCTTTGTTGTATCCCTGGTTTGTAGAAAATTGCCTAGCAGGGAGTAAGTGCTCAGTTAACATTTGTTGAATGAAGAAATAAATGAAATGTGAACACTTTAGTTCACCACTTTTGTAACCCTGATTTTGCATGTCTTCCTTAAAAAAAAAAAAAAAATACTGGAAGCCTCTGGAAAGGGAAGTGACCAAGGGGTCCCCACGGCTCTGAGAAAGACTAACAGTGGGACATGGTCATTAAGTGCTACCTGATCTTAATTATCAGCTAATAGGTTCTCAACCTAGGGCAGTTCTCCCTCCACCCCAAAACACAAATGGGATAGGGAGGGGTGGTTTTGGTTGACACAATGACTAAGGGGGGCTACTGGCATTTAGTGCCAGGGAATCGGGGATGCTAAATGTCCTACAGGCCAGGACAGCCCCACCCAAAGAAATGCCAATGGCACCCCATCGAGAGATAATACCTACTCAGGTAGCCGACGCCTGAAGGTCATAGGCAGAGTGTGACACAGATTGACGTTTAATAAAGCGCAGCCGAAGCGGGTGGAGAGATCAGAGTACAGGGTAAGGTGGGAGTTAGGGGGTAGGGGTGGCAAGAAGAAAGGGTGCTGGTAGGCTTGAGAGAAACCCAGTCCTTCACATCTTTTGATGCTTCCAGCATATTTAAAAGAGAGACTATGCCAAATTGGAGTGCATTGAAAACTGTTGGATGAAAGAAAAGATCCTGAGCCCAGCCAGGAAAACCCCAGGATGGATCCCAGGCCAGTAGCCAGGGCCTGGCTGTCCCTCCGTGCCCTCTAGCGAAAGTTCAGCGAGTTCACGGCTCCGGTGCTGGGATCTGCGCTCGGGGCTCGGGGCTCGTGGCGTGGTGGAAAACCGCCCACGTGGGAAGCCCTACTTGCATTTCCGCCCCTACCAAACTCCTACCGCCCAGCCCTGGTGCCCACTAGGTGGCGCCTGCCTCCTAATGCGCGCCTCGCAGGCGCAGGCCAAAGCGGCGGCGGAGCCCAGCGCCTGCTCTAACCTGAGTCCCAGGATTCCGGCGACTGGAGGGCAGAGCCGACAGCCAAGGTAGGATTCCCGAGCCCTGGGCGTTTCCTGCGAACCTCTGAGGTTGGGGTGGGCAGCGTGGCGGCCGCCGAGCCCCGCTTGCGGTCTGTAGAGAGATAACTAGAGCAATCGGAGCAACCACGCGTGTTGTTGCCTAAGGGGACCCGGAGACCCGCTGTCTCCAAGCTGGGCCTAGGGGCAGAGCAGAACATCGGGGAAGTTCGCACGCAAATATCCCCCACTAGTCCATGCTTCCGGGGAAAGCGTGCCCAAATCTCCGAACAGCAAGTCCTAAAAGGAGAAAGGGAGTTTCAGGGTTGGAGCTGAGTGCTGATAAATCCAACGTGCCACTTCTCAAACTTGGCTGCACAGTGGGATCACTTGGGGAGCATTAAAAAATGCTAATGTCCCGCGCCTAGAGAGTCCGATGTAATTGGTCTGAGTTGGGCCCTGGGCATCCAGATATTTTAAAATTCCGTAGGAGATTCCATCTTGCAGCTACATTTTTGAGGACCCCTGATCTAAAAGGTTGGAGAAAAGCTGGGGAACTTGTTACAGCCCGAAATGCTGATTTCCTCCTCCCCCCCACCCCCCTTTAAAATGTATCTTTTAAGCAGGGACTACTCTACCTTTGAGCTGTCAAGTCCAAGATCACAAACCAAATCCCCCATTGCGCCTGGTTCTGAAAGGGTTGAACTTGCAAATGGGCAGGTAACTGAAAGACTCAAAACTGAGAGAAGACTCCTGCAGACCTCACCCTGATCTCAGAGAAGTTCAGGATGCCCGCAGGAGCTACTGTGATCGTTTTCTGTGAAGGTAGCTGAGCAGGCAGAGTCAGAGCCCTCAAAAATATTGGAAAATGACCCCTTATATTTATGTAGCAGCAGAGTGGTTACCAGAGTGGGCTTGGGGTCCCCAGAGCCACCCCTTCCTTATGTGTGACCCTCGACAACTCATTTAAACATTCTCAGCCTCGATATCCTCATCTGTGGGACTGGTATGATAGTATAAAACTCTTAGGGTTGTCGTGGGAATTATTAACAATGGAAGCTAATGTTTATTAAGGGTTCACTCTGTGCCAGGCACTATGGCAAGTGCTTTCTGTGCATGGCCACACTGATCCCTCACCAGAACCCAGGAGTGTGAATTATCCCATTTGACAGATGAGGAAGCTGAGGCTCAGAGAGGCTAAGGAACTTGGTCAGGGTTATAAAATTAACAAGTAGACCCTATCTGACACCAGAGCCCACATGTGAAGTACAATACTCTGCTGTTCCCCTTGTTGACTGAGAGAACATAGAGAAAGCACTTAGCATAGGGACCGGAGTGTGGTGCATGCGCCATCAACACTAGCGATCACTCCTGTGAACAAAGTACTTATGGAATTGGCTCATTCGTTCATTCAAAAAATACTCATGGTTGGGTGGAGAGTATGTTGGAGTTCTCTTGGCTGGTTTTGTATTATTTTGGCAACTTTCCTGTAAGTTTGAAATTATTTCAAAATGAAAAATTAAAACATTGATTACTGAGAGCCTACTTTGGTGCCAGGCAGTTTTCCAGATGCTAGAGATAAATGGTGAGACTGAAGCAATCCAGCCCTCAGGCAGCTCACATGCTGCAGAATGAGAGTAATTGCAGGTGCAATGGGAGAATTGAGCACAGAGAAGAGAGAGGAATATGGAAGGTGCCTGCCTTGGACCTGGGGGTCAGAAAGGCTGAAAAAAAGCCAGGCAGGGGGTACGTTGAGGAAAAGTGTTTCAGGTGGAAAGAACAGTGTGTGCAAAGGCCTGGGGACAGCCAAGGGCATGGCAAACTCAGAGAGGTCAAAGAAATCCCATGTGTGGGGAGCAGAGGTGCAGTAATATGCTGGAGAGAGCGCCCTGAGCCAGGTGGCACTGTGTTTTGTGGGCAGCTCTTATTTCATCTGATTAGCAGGATCATTCACCCTTTTGACAGGTGAGGAAGTTGATGCCCCTGGAAGTTTAATGACTTGCCCAAAGGCCACCCCCCCATCTTAATCCAGTGTTGTGCCTGCATTTGGATAACTGAATTGGAGACACAGCCCTGGGTTAGGGGAGTGCATTGGTTTGCAGAGGAACCAAGTGACAACAGCCATCCAGCTTGGGTGAAACTAGCCAGAACAGTGGGCAGAATGTGGAGAACAAAAAGTCTCATAGTCCTTATAAAAATAAAAATAATCCTGGCACACAGATGTGACTGCCTTAGTGAGAGATTCCTAGATACCTGCTGGCTTGGTTTCATAGGGCTGCCATTAAAAAAAAAAGGACCACAAACTCAGTGGCTTAAAACAGCAGAAATTTATTGTCTCACAGTTTTGGAGGCCAGAAGTCCAAAGTCAAGGTGTCGGCAGGGCCACATTCCCCTGAAGGCTCCAAGGAAGAATCTGTTGCCTGCCTCTTCCTGGCTTCTGGTGTTTGCCAGCAGTCCTTGGGCTTCAATCTGCCTCCATTGTCATGTGGCATTCTCCCATGTATGTCTCTCTGTCCCATCATATTAGATTAAGGCCCCTCGTCATTCTGTTTGGCTTCATCTTAACTGATAATGTCTTCAAAGACCGTATTTCCAAATTAGGTCACATTCACAAGACTGGGGATTACAACTTGAACACATTTCAACCCAACAACTGCATAAGGCAGAAGGAGAAATGAGGGTGGTCACAAAGATGCTGAAGGCCCAGGACAAACTGCCCCATGCGCACCAGGTCCCACACTGGTCTCCCCATCCATGGGGCAGCCAGGCCTCAATCCACCTCTTGTCTCTATAGGATAATGATCTGGAACAGAAGTCAGTGAACTTTTTCTGTAAAGGGCCAGATAGTAAATATTTTGGGCTTTGTGGACCCTACGGTCTTTGTCATGACTGCTGAACTCTGCCACTGGAACTTGAAGGCAGCCACAGATGATATGGTAAAAAAAAAAAAAAAAAAAAAAAAAATGTGCAGTTGTGTTTCAATAAAACTTTGTTTCTGGACACAGATTTCATGTAATTTTTATGTATCACACAATATTCTTCTTTTGATTCTTTTCAACCATTTAAAAATGGAAACCATTCTTAGCTCACGGGCCATGCAAAATATGGCCACATGTGGCCTGTGGGATGTAGTTTGCTGAGCCCTGATCTAGGATCTTTGCCTGACCTATGAATCTCCATTGAACATTCGCAACCATTCCTTGAATGCCCCAGAGTCTCACTGGGTGACTCATCCCATTGTCAGAAGTTTAAACTGTGCCATAGTTTGGGTTTCCCCAACAGCAGATCATGAGACAAGGAATTAGGAACCAGGAATTTAGTGGGAGGTGACCCCAGGAAGCCCAGGAAGAGAGTAAAGTGAGGAGGGAAAGGAGGAAATTCATAAAAGTGTGTCTTAATGAGTGAGTCACCATGAGGGCAACTGATGCTCAGCCCTGCCAGGGACCCTTACTGTGGGGAGCCCATCTCAGAAGCGTCCCACCAAGGGGCAAGGAGGCCGGGGTGTTTATCCCCAACGTCCCCCCGTCCCTCATTGGTGGAGGGTTGTTTCTGAGCCCATCACTCCCTGGCACATGTGCCCTGTGCTGGGCCCTGCAACAGTGTGGCCAGAAAATGAGTCCAAGCAGAAAGAAGTGAGAAGCCACCAATGTGTCTGGAAAGCATCTGCAGGTGACCTCCAGGTGGGGCTCCAGCAGCATCTGCTACAAAAAAAAATCCAGACTTTGCTTTCTGAATAGGGCTCCTCATGCCCCTGGGGCCCTGTGAGGTGATTTGATGTGGTGTGGAGGTAGAGAACAGTGAAGTCTCAGCACAGGAAGGTTATTCCTTGTTTCAAACCGTCTCTTTGATGGTGCCCTACTGACCTCACCAGCACCCTCCTGCTGCTCTCTGCCCAGACCAGGCACTCTTTTCCTTCTGACTACAGTAACAAAAGAAGTCTCAGTGAAGTGCTAGAATGTTTTTGTAACAGTTGCTCCTCTCCCTTTTCATTGAAAAGAGAGCTGGCTTCAGATTCAGGGCATTTATCAGGCAACAGTAGCTTGCTACATTTTAATACATTGTTTTATGTTTTCACCTGGTGTTACTCCTGGCTTTGCATTTACAATAGTAATGTTAAGTTTCCTGATGAATAAATGAACATCAATAACGTGTCTATTGAAAGAAAAATATTAAATAAATAATGGAATAGGTGGCGTGAGATTATAATAAAATATAACAATAGCCTCTGCTTCCTGAGCATTTACTGTGTGCTCAATATTCTATATTCTAAGCATTTTACACGTGTAACTCAATCCTCACCACAACTATATGGGTTAAGTAGTCTTTGGGGTAAGTACTATTATTAGCCAGCCCCCTTTTACCAATCCAGGAAGCAGGCAGAAGGAAGTTAAGTAACTTGCCCAAAGTTATACAGCTGGTACGTGACAGAACTGAAAGATGAACCCAGGTGGCCTTTCTGCATGTAGTACATTGCTTCTCACAAATCAGACAAAAGGGGGAAAAAAGTGACAGTGATATTCGAATAACTGAAGTTAGAGGAAAACGGTCTTAAAAGGTTCCTCTTTTTTATCGAGCTGTAAGCTGTAACCTGTCTTCCTGTATCTTCCACCCCCTGGTTGTGGTTCTTGACTCTGGAACCCCAGAGAACAAATCTGTCCCCTTTCCATCACCACAGGCCCTTCAGCTCTTTGATGACAGGGAGCCCGTGGGCCTTCCTGCATCTTCTCTGCTCTGCCTCTTCCTTCTGCAAATTCTCTAGCTGGTGTTCTTGGAGTCTTCTCCCAAACCCACGGCCTCCTCCTTCCTTATTCATTTTCATTCAACAGAATTTATAGTTATTTTTGTTGCCATAGCACTTCTTTTTGCAGGCCTCCCTGCACTCCTTCTGGGCTCTGGGTAGATGACTGTGGTTGGGGTGATTGACGTGGCAAAGGGCAGCTAGAAGATGATTTCACAGAGAGAGGCCAGCGTACACTGTGAATATGTTTAAAGCCCTTTGAACTTTATGCTGGGCAGTGGTTGAGATGGGAAAGTTTATGTTGTATATTTGTTTCCACAATTAAATTTTTTAAAAAAAGACATTCTTCAGCTTATGGAAAACTGAAATATGGCCTGTAAGCTTTATATCAGTGTTGAAGTTCTTGCACTTGATAACTTATGTACTTAAGCACAGAGCTGTTACGTAAGCAAATATCCTTGTTCTTAGGAAATGTTCATAGATGTATTATGTGTTCAAGGAACATGATGTATACAACCTACTCTTCAGAAAATATGTTGACAGAGAGATAGACTGACAGATAAGTAGAAAGATAGGTTGATAGAATGATATGGCAAATGTTAAAATTGGTGGAGCTTGGGTGTTAGAGGTGGGGGACTGTGCTGGAGTTCTCTGTACGGGTTTTGTATTATTATTATTTTTTAGGAGGTACCAGGGATTGAAGCCAGGACCTCATGCATGGGAAGCTACATCCGCCCCCCCCCCCCAGGGTTTTGTATTATTTTTGCAATTGTCCTGTAAGTTTGAAATTATTTCAAAATAAAAAGTTTATAGAAAAATAACAAAGAAGGAGGCAGGTTAGTCACCCAAGGAGAAGCTCTCCAGGCCAGCGTTGTAGGGCTGATGGTCCTCAAACTTTGCAGGCTGCAGATAGAACGTCTTAAGTGCACTTGGAGCTGACCAGGCTGAAAAGGATGGCCTAACCAAATTCACAGGAGACTGCTGAGGAAGCCAGACCACAAATGTCTTAAATCACGATGGGACAAGGAACTGAGAAGCAAACTGAAACCTTGCTGTCATCTTGTCAGCACATTCTCTCCCCTGTAGGAAAGTCCACATGCAATGCCAAGTTCTAATTAGAAGGTTGGTATTCATGGAATCAGAGTAAGGTGAGCAAGATGAATGGCTTCAATAGGCAGGGCAGCCCAAGATATTTATATCCTCTGAGGGATACAGGAGTCCAGCCAGCAGCAGCACTGCTGTTATAATTCTCCATTCCAGTGTTTGTGGTAGACATGACTAATCAATTAGTCCCTGGACCAACCTGAAGATCTTTGTCCAAAGAGCATTCCAGGAAGCTCTGGCCAGACCCTTGAGCCGACTGTAAGGCTCAAGCTGTTTTTCAGTGCTCCCACTAATCTGGCCAACGTGGGAAACGAGAGACTCTCAAAGACTGGCTCTTTGGTGCTGTTTTTATCCTGGGCTCTGCACAAATCACCATGTCTCTCTACCTATTATGCCTTCAGCTTATGTTAATACAATTGGCCTTTTTTTTTTTTTTCCTGGTCAGGTCTTGATTTGATTTTCCAGGCCTTGCTCTTCCTGCTTTGTCCAGAGACGCATCCTGTTCCGTCCTTAAGGACTTTTGCAGCTCAGTAATCACAGACGTTGTGTTTACCTCCCCCTACATTCAAGGGTGACTTATTGTATACCACCCCTTGCCCCCCCCCCATAACAATTTGAAACCAAGAAGCAGTTTTGCTGGGTTCCTGGGTTTTATTCCATTAAAGAAGTGGCAGCATCACAATTTAAACTGTTATTACTGTTATCGCTGGGCTGTGGCTACTGGGACCTGGAGTACAAGGCATTCTGGAGAAAGATGAGGCAGGAGAGGAAGCCTAAAAAGCACTAAACCCAACAAAGCACTGAGTTTGCTGCTTATGAACATTGCTTGTGCTTAACCAAAGAGTTAGGAGTCTTCTTATTTTGCAGCAAGCAGACCTTTTGCTAGCCTTCAAAATTTTTACATTATGTATATGCCTCTCTTTCCACCCATCTAGTGAACCTTGACTTATCTAAAAGAAAAATAAAATGGTTATGGAGAATCTGTGGCACCTGGGGCCGCTGAAGGAAGCCTCTTTGAGCCCCTCAGGAGGAAATGTGGCCCCTGCTCTCCGGGGCAGCCCAGTCTGACAGGGGAGACCCAGCTCTCATCCTAGAGAGAATGCTGGTCTGATGAGAGAGCCACAGTCCCTAACGTCAGGGAGTCTGATAGAGGAGAAGCATGCAGTTTTCTTGTAGTCAACAGCTTCTCTCCCTATAGATATAGTTGTAGCCACTGTTTCTCTCTGTTCAGTCAATCAGCTGGACAGAATGGGGACCCTCTTCATTCACAGCTCCTTTACGCCTGCCTGATGCATATGAGAGGGTCAGTATTTCAGAGGGCTGCAGCCCAGGAATATGTTTTGTTTTTTTTTAATAGACTTTATCTATTTTAGAACAGTTTTCAATTTTCAGAGCATTTGAGCAGATAATACAGAGTTCCTGTATACTTCACAACCGGTTTCCCCTATAACTAACACCTTACATGACTATGGTGCATTTGTTTAATTAACAAGTGACTATCAACACAAAGTCCATAGTTTATTCAGATTGCCTTAGGTTTTCCCTAATGTCCTTTTTCTGGCCAAGAGCCCATCCAGGACACCACATTACATTTACTCATCATGTCTCCTTAGGCTCCTCTGGGCTGTGAGTTTCTCAGACTTTTCCTTGTTTGAATGTTGATAGTTTTGAGGAGTGCTGGTCAGGATGGGGATAAAATGCCCCTCTACTGGAATTTGTCTGATGTTTTTCTCATGGTTAGACTGGGGGTGTGGGGTTGGGGGGAGGAAGACCACAGAGGTAAAGTGCCGTTATCATCACATCATATCAAGGGTAGATACATCGACATGATTTATGGCTGTTGATGTTGACCTTGATCACTTGGCTGAGGTAGTGTCTGTCAGGTTTCTCCACTATAAAGGTACTCTTTTCCCCTTGTCCATGCTGCACTATTTGAAAGGAGACCACTGTGCGTAGCCCACACATATGGAGTGGGGAGTTATGCTTCTTAGGGTGGAGTATCCACATAATTTATTTGGAATCCTTCTGCGCTGGAGATTTGTTGCTTCTTCCCCATTTATTAATTTTTCTTTTTATTTATGTCAGTATGGACTCATGAATATTTATATTCTACCATGGGTTATAACCCAATACTACTTTGTTTTGTTGCACAAATTGTTCCAGCTGAGGCCATTGGGAGCAGAATTTGTGTTTTTAAAGTGGCTCCTGAGGCATTTCTTGTATGTTTTTGTGCTGGTTTCCTAGAGCTGCCTTAACAAAATAACACAAAACTAGGTGGGTTAAAATAACAGAGATTCATCCTCCCACAGTTCTGAGGGCTAAAAGTCCAAATTCAAGGCGTTGCCAGATCCCAGGGGCTCTGGGGGTGGATCCTTCCTTGCCTCCTCAGCTTTTGGTGGCCCCAGGCGTTCCCTGGAGGCCGCAGCATCACTCTGATCTCTGTCTCCACACGGCCATCTTCTCCCTGCATGTCTCCACGTCTGTCTCTCCTCTTTGAATAAGGATATCAGTCATGTTGGATTGGGGGCCCACCCTGTTCCAGCGTGACCTCATCTTAACTAATTGTATGTCAGCAAAGCCCTATTTCCAAATTAGGTCACATTCTGAGGTACTGGGGCTTAGGATTTCAACACAACTTTTTGGGGGGCACAGTTCAACCCGTAACTGTATTAAAGTGCGAGACCCGTGAGGGCCTGGGCTCTCACCCCAGCTCCACCGCTCGCTGACTGCGTGTTGCATTCAGCAAGTTGCTTCCATTTTCCCAGATGAGAAAATGGAGCTAATATTGTAAGCTACCTTCTAAGGTTATTGAATAGGGTACACAGAGGAAGTCCTCTATAAATAGAAGGTATTATTATTATTGTTAGTCTATATTCAAGTTCCTTCTGACCCTGGCTCCAGGAGGTTACGTATCAAAGCCAAATAGGGGGAAGCGGATGTGGCTCATTCGATAGGGCTCCCGTTTACCAAATGGGAGGCCCTGGGTTCGATTCCCGGGGCCTCCTGGTGAAGGCAAGCCAGCCCACGCGGCGCGGTGAGCTGACGCAGCAGGACGACCCAACAGAGGGAGACAAGCAGACACAGAAAATCACACAGCAAATGGACACAGCGAGCACAAGCAGCAGCGGGGGATAAATAAATAAATAAATAAATAAATAAATAAATAAAATCTTAAAAAAAAAAAAAAAAAGCCAAATAGGCCTTGACGGGACTTTCCTTCAAAGATAGCAGGCTTGTGTGGCAGACGTCCCCGCGCCATGTCACCTTGTCTCCCAGGCAATCCAGTCTTCTCCCACTTCTGTCTCCCAGTCTCACCACACTTTAGCCAAACAAATGACCTGCCTAAAGGCCCTCCACCAATTCACACACGGGCACAGCCTCATTCTCTCAAACATACCTTTAACACCACTTCCTCTAGACAAGGTCCAAGAGCCAAGCAGGAAGCCTTCGTCCTCCTCTGTCCTGCAAAGCGCCCTCTTGCCTTAACAGCCCTCATCACTTCAGACCCTGCGCTGAAGTAAGGTGCACTGCCCTTTGCACTGCCCTTGCTCTCAGCAGTCCTCGTCTTTGATCACCTTTCTATTCACCTGCACACACCTGGCTCTCCGTGGTCATCTGTGGCCTTGTTCGCACATGTGAAAAGTTTCAACAAAACAAAGGAAGTAGCGGGAAGGCCATATCCTGGGTGCTCAACTGGGTCTAACTGGGCAGCATGACCGGGCAGAACTTCTCAGAGGTTGAGAAGCAGACTCTGGGCCACTTCCACTTTTTGAGGCTACTGATATATTGAAAAGTGAAGAAATGCAAACAGGCCACCAAAGTGGTAGTTGATTCAAACTGCTCCATCCTATCAGTGTGTCTCAGAGACGGTGTATATGGACATTTGTGCAGAGTCAGAGGCCTGACTTTGAGTCCCTACACAAATGTGAGGTTCCCCTGCCCACCTGCCCCCATTGTGATCTGGGAAAAGGGTCTGAACGGTTGCTCTTACTGTCATAGGAGTGGGCATGGCATAATATACCTGCAGGAGGACCCTGATGAGGGGCCCAGCAAAGGCCTGTGTTATCTCCCCAGAACATGATGCTGAGAACTCTTGAAACCCCAGGAGCATGGAGGTTTCCACCTGAAGCAGAAACAGCCACCCAGAGGTGCAGATGAGAGAGAAGGGCCAGATTGCCCACCCCCACAGTCTTGCTAACGCCCTGGGGATTTTGTTGGCTGTGTTTCTAGCCCACATCAGTTTCCATTTGAGGAGTTGAGGGGGGGGTGGCAAAAGGTGAGGGAGCCAGAGAATGATGGCCAGTCCCCGTTCAGGCATTTCCCAGTTCCCTCTCAAAGGCTCTAAATGGCAGGCCTCTCTGCTCGTTTGTCATTCTTCTTGCCCTCAGGAAGTTGGTGAAACTCTACTCATTTCCAGGCTTTGGATTTATTTGCTTTTTGGTTTTTTTTTGGGGGGGGCGGGGTATTGTTGTTTGTTTGTTTTTGTTTTTAGTCTATGGGGATGCACCATGTGCAGCACAGACACCCCCTCCCCCATTCTGTATCATTCCAAATGTCTGCAGAAGCCATCGGCAGCAGTGTCCGGAGACACAGCCTCTGTCTCCTTGTCTCTCTTTCCTCCTCCTCCTCCCTGGTGAAGCCTGTTGTCTTATGCCTCTGTATCCTTTGGTCACAAGGCTGGGTTCCCAGCCACTTGTTCCACTCCAGCTGCTGCTCCCACAGGCCCTAGCCAACTCCTATTTCCATGGCAACTGAAACTCATTTTTCCATCCCTGCATTTTCACTTTGGAAAGGAAACCCATAATAGTCTTTTAAAAAAAAAAATTTGAGCCACATCTGGCATAGTTGACTTGGGACTATACTGAACTCCCAGTTCCCCCAACTCGCTTGGTCCCCTAAAGACCTTCACCTACTTCCCTTCTCCTGCCTCTACTCCTTGAACTCCTGAAGGGGCCCAGCTCAAAAACAGGTCTAAGGAGGGAAGCAGATGTGGCTCAAGCAACTGAGCTCCTGCCTACCACATGGGCGGTCCCAGGTTCAGTTCCCAGTGCCTCCTGGAGAAGACTAGCAAGACAGTGAGCTGGCACAATGGGCAGGTGCGGCGAACTGACACAACAAGGAGATACCAAAAGAGGAAAGACAATGAGAGATACAACAAAGCAGGGAGCTGAGGTGGCTCAAGCGATTGAGCACCTCTCTCCCACATGGGAGGTCCCAGGTTCAGTTCCCGGTGCCTCCACTCATCTTCTGATGAGTGGGCACTGAGACTACACAGCAAATGGACACAGGGAGCAGACAGCACAAATAACGAGGGGGCTGGAGGATAAAGAAATAAATCTTAAAAAAAAAAAACAAAAAAAAAAAAACGAGGGCTAAGGAGAATTCTGTATGGGTCTTTCCTCGCTTTAAATTAATGCAAGATGATTTTGTGCTTTGCCAACCCAGAGAAGAAAAGGTTAGAGGCTCTGTAAGATTGCATCAGGTTATACTAAGCTGCATCACCAAGGGTGTCTGTTTACCCTCCCCCTGCCCAGAGAGGTCAGAGGACACCTGAATATGTCATCTCCAAAGATGAGGATCCTGCCCTCCAACTCTCAGGAAGCATGACTCCTGGGTTGTTTGCGCAAGATTTGATGACTACCCTCCAGTGTGTTGTTTGGCTGACTTTGCACATACAGGAGCCTAGGAGTATGATTTGGAGGGCTCTCGGAAATCTCTCTCCCCTCCCACCCCACCTTCCCAAAAAAGACTTTCCTTACTGACCTGGCCCATCCCTGGAGCCCCATATTCCAGAACCAGCTGTGCATTGCATCGAGCTCACATACCATTTTCTATTGAAAATGCAAAGTACATGGTTAAGCCATGGTCACCGTGGACACTCCGACCTCTAGCACCATACCTTGCATACAATGAGTGCTCAATTGTTCAATCAATGTTTGTTGAATTGAATTAATATCAGCAAATGACTTTCTGATCTGACATCTAGCCAGAAACACTTGGGGAACTGAACTGTAAAGAGGTACATTTTGGCAAGAAGGGTTTTTGTTGTTGTTTTTTAATTAACCACTCTTTTGGATTATCCACTCCCCTGCACTGTTCCCACACCTCCATCAACATACATAACTGAGGGTGCAAAATGCAGGAATCAGTTTCTAATAGAGCAGTTTCTTCCTATGGTTGCTCAAGAAAATGTGTGCTGGGAAAATAAGGAGTGTCACTAAGCACGTCCAAGGGGAAGACACTGGTAATCTAAACGCGGTCTTTCTTTCCACAACATGCTATCCCCACCCACCTCTGCTGCCCAAGCGTGTTGGGCTTTTTGAGTCACTCACGATGTGTTTTTTTTACACAAAGCAGGGGAAGAACCCCCACGGTCTGCTCTGCTCTGGCTATGAAAAATACAAGCTGCGTTTGACTGAATGACAAAAAGAAATCTGTTGAGCCAGGAAGCGTAGTAAATACCGTGACTCTCTGCAAATGTGCACAGCCCAAACAGCTTTTTCCAGTCTGGAAAAATGAAGAGATTTGTCTGTGCAAAACCAGCCAAGTCTCCACCCTCCTCCCTTTTCACCCCCTCACTCGCCACCACCACCACCACCACCATATCCTGGCAAAGCCTCCCACCCAGTTCCAGACATTCAGTCATCAGCTTTCAACCCCTGTGACTTGTGTTGCCGCGGGAAATAACATTGCCCAGCCTCTGGGGAGATACACCAGTCTCTCCCAAGAGTCCTTTTAGGGATGTCTGGTTGGGTTTTACCAGTCATCTCTGACCTTGGCCAAGGTTGGCCTGCAGCAAAATGGTGCAATAGACAAAGTAAGCCTGGTACCTCCACTTCCTCTGCTCACTCCCTGCTGTCTCCTCCTCCCTCAGTCTTTCCCCTTCTGCTTTTTATAACAACTCTGATTATTATTATTGTGATCAGTTTTATATAACATAAAATTTGCCCATTTTAACCATTTTTAAGTATACGGTTCAGTGGCATCAATTACTTTTAAAATAGTGTAGGGGTCGATGTGACTCAAATGGTTGGGCGCGTCTCCCATATGGAGGGACCTGGGTTCAATCCCCAGGATCTCCCGGTAAAATAAAGAAAAATATAGAAGGCACGCAGGCCACCAGGCCCCGCAAGCAGGCACACCGTCAGGCCCCACGAGCGGGTGAGCCCCCAGGCCCCACATGTGGGCATGCCAAGCCCCGCCGAGCCACACAGCAAGACGATGACGTAACAGGAGAGTAACAAAAGGGAGAGCCAAGACGAGACATGCCAAAAAACCAGGAACTAAGGAGGCACAGGTGGCAGAACGCCTCTCTCCCACATCGGAGGTTCCCAGGATCAAATCCCAGTGAAGACAGGAGGAGAAGGATGAGAAGAGAGGGCAGGAAACAGACACAGAGAATTGCCCAGCAAATGGACACAAAAAACAGCAAAAATGGGAGTGGGGGGGGGTGTTAAAAATTGATAAAAAAGTAAATAAATAAATCGTTAAAAATAAATAAATAAATAAAATAGCATTCTGCCAACACCACCTTCCATTACTAAAACTTTTCATCACCCAAAATAGAAACTCTTTACCCATTAAGCAATAACTCTTCCTTCCCCCTACCCCAGCCCATGGTAACCTCCAATCTACTTACAGTCTCTATGAATTTGCTTATTCTAGATAGTCCATATAAGTGGAATCATACAATATTTGTCCTTTTGTGTCTGGCTTCTTTCACGTAGCATAACGTTTTCAAGGTTTATCCACGTATCAGAATGTTACTTCTTTTTATCACTGAATAATATTGCATTGTCTGGAACTACCCCATTTGTTTAGTCATTCATCAGTTATGGATATTTAGGTCGTTTTCACCTGATAGCTACTGTGAAAATGTTGTTATGAACACTGGTGTCTGAGTATCTGTTGAGTCCTGCTTTCAGTTCTTTGGGATATATGCCTAAGAGTGGAAATGCTGGGTCTCATGGTAATTCTGCGTTTAACTTTTTTTTTTTTTTTTTTTTTTAAAGATGCTTAGATTACATAAGTGTTACACAAAAATTACAGGGATTCCCATGTTCCCCACCTCCCACACCTCCCATAACCTCCCACATAGACACCTTTCATTAGTGTGGCATGTGTTTAACTTTTTAAGGAACTGCCAGACCATTTTCCATTGCAGCTGCACAATTTACCTTCTCACCCACAATGCACAAGAGTGCCAATTTCTCTACATCCTAACCAATGCTGGTTTTTTTCTGTTATTGTTTTAATAATAGCCTTCCTAGTGGGTATGAAGTGGTATCTCATTGTGGTTTTGATTTTCCTTTCCCTAATGGCTAATAATGTCGAGCATCTTCTCACATGCTTATTGGCCTTTTGTATATCTTCTCTGGAGAGATGTCTTTTCAAGTCCTTTACCCACTTTTTAATTGGGTTGTTTGTCTTTTTGTTGTTGAGTTGTAGTAATTCTCCCCCTTTTACCCTTAAAAAAAAAAAACCTTTATCCCATCCTTACTTCCATAAGACAGTGTTTAGAGGGTAGACTTGCAAAAGGTTAAGATTTAAAAAGTCTTATCACTCAGTGAGTACAGGGTGTGGAGACTAAATGACGAAACTTCCCAATGCCTCTCAAAGCCAGCCAGGTCTGGACAACCTTTAGTGGGTATAACATGTCTATATGGGAGTAACATGCAGGGGAAATCTGGTTCTGCAACTTCACTTGAAGATACATTTGCATGACAACTATGCTGTTTTTACTTTGATTGTAAATTTTTAGGAGTGGTAGTGCTGATAAAGACTGTGGGGCAGTAAAGTTTCCACCCAAGCCACTGGAGACAACATGTAAAATCTACAGTTCAGTGTATTGCAAAGGGTAGTGGAAATGGCAATGGATTTAAACCCTGCCTCCCATGAGTAGGAAGTGTCTGTCTTTTTCACCACTGTATCCTCCGTGCCTAGCACAAGCCTACCAACAGCAGGTGCTCAATTAATGTTTGTTGAATCAGTAAATCAATGAATGAACCAAAAACCTTGGATACTTTCTTTGAGCCTTAGTTTCCTCATCTATAAAAAATAATATAAATAATCTAATATTTACTGTGCCTAGCTCACCAAGTTATTGTGTTATATGTGTGAAAGGAGGGACAAAATACATGAAGGTGCTGTAAAGTGGAATTGAAAAATCAGTCCGATGTAAGCGTTATGCTTTACCCTTAGTGTTTATATTCCTTATCGGGAGGAGCAGCTATATTCCAGAGTATCCCCTAACCACTTAGTTCTCCATCCTATATTTGGAGGACCCCAAGGACAGGAGAGCATTTTAAATGCTTTCAACTGAGCATTTTAAATCTGAGCACAAAGATTTTTAAGGTTCTCAGCCTTGGCTTAAGGCCACTGCCCCACTGGTCCCCAGAGCTCCCCTGAAACCCTTCCAGGATAGGGTTTGCCTTAGTTCAAACAACAGATCCTCCTCCACTGCTAGGGGTTGTCAGATCTCTAGATCTTGGCCCACACACTTTCTTCTGTCTGAAACACTCTGTCCTTTTTACCTACCCTATTCCAACTCATCCTCCAGATTTGAGCTCATACCCTTCTCCCAGGAAAACTTCCCCACTCCTCCTCTCTGCCTTTCAGGCTAAGCCTCCTCCTCCATGTCCCATGTCATCCCCTTTCGGAACACTCACTCCACTGAAATGTAGTGCCCCATTCACTTGTCCGCCTCCCTTTTAAACTGTGGGCTCCCCAAGGACAAGAGCTGTGTCTTTTTTTTTCTTTTTTAAGATATATTTTATTTATTTACTTCTCCCCACCCCCTAGTTGATTGCACTTGCTGTGTTTATTCATCTTCCTTGTTTCTTTAAGAGGTACTGGGAACCGAACCTGGGACTTCTGATGTGGGAGGGAGGCGCCTAATTGCTTATGTTCCCTGCTTTGTTGTGTCTCTCATTATGTTTTCCTTCTTGTGTCTCTTGTGTCAGCTTGCCATGCCTGCCCATCACACCAGCTCGCTGTCTTCTTTAGAAGGCACTGAGAACCGAACCAGGGGCCTCCCATGTGGTAGGCGGGAGCTCAATTGCTTGAGCCACATCCACTTCCCTATCTTTCTTATTCAATGATGTAACCCCAGTGCACATCACAATGCCAGATGCCAAGAAGGAACTCAATAAATATATATTGATTAAATGAATAACAACAGTGTACCGAGGGTCTGGGAGAGTAGGAGACTGGAGTCATGAAGGTCCTCTTAAGACAGTGTTATATTTACTGAAGTATGAAAAACATCATTTCTCCTTCTACCAAAATGGCCTGCCTGCAAACTAAGCGCATACACACATACACACCCAGACATACATGCACGCACCCTGCTGCAGGCAATCACTTGTGCAACACACTTTCGCTTGCCCTGAAATGTCTCCTCTTGTCATCTCCTCCCACTCATCTTTCTTATTCCCTGTGTATTGGGAATTGCAAGACTAAAGAATCTAACTGACAGCCAAAAGGTAATGCTAGGGAAAGGACTAAATTATGATACCATTACCTTTCTGCTTGATTTTTCTGTAAACCTACAACTGCTCTAATAAAAAATATATATATATGATTCCTTTGCCTAAAATCTTTCCTTATCTCTCTCTCCACTCCAGATTACTGGACCATTCCATTGTAAGGAAATTCTTCTTATCTTTATTATGAACAATCCAGAAAGACTCTTAAACTTTTACAAATAGCCCAGTGCATGGTTCCACCAGCTCCTTGGACTCCTGCCAAATGTGTCTTTAGGCAAATAGCCTTCTCTGTGCCTCAGTTTCTGCTTTTACAGTCCCACAGAGATGAGGAACAGAACTTGTCCTCAAAGTGCACAATGTTCTTTGGAAGAGAAGAGTTCCTTAAATATGTAGTTATGGGTCATGATTTTGTTGAGTATGAGAGCAAAGAAACTGTCACTTGCTTCTTCTATGGGCAGCTGAATTTTAAGTTGTTTTTAAGGTTTGCTCAAATGTAATCAGAAGGTGAAGTGACAAAATTCAGAAGGAATTTTGAACTGTCCGCATGACCTGGCCTTGGAGAGGAGAATTTATGAAGGGAATGGGGTGGGGGGGAGGGGTTTGCTGGGACCCAACTGGCAGAAGATAATGGTGTAATAAAATCACAGAAGTCTGAAAGTGAGTGCTGGGAACAGCAGGCAATTCTACCTCTTTAGTGTGTTGTTAGGACCCTTGGCAGTGTGGTTTCATCCCACTGCTCCCAGCACTGCCCACCACACTGCAGATTGTACATTCTGTCAAATCTGGATGGTACACTGTGGGTCCTAGTTTACCTGGGACCCATTTCATAAGTCAGGGTTGCAAACTTGGACTGCTAGGCAGGTTTTGTTTGGCTCATAGTGTTGGCCTTAAATCAGTTTCCAACAATGAAAAATACAGATCTCCATTTCTTTGGGATAAATGGAAGATCGGGAACTCAAGTCCCCACCATTTCCTATTGCTCCTCAAGACTGAGGCTGCCCTTCATCATTTTACCCTTCCAGGCCATTTATGTTGCCTACTTGGCCCTGAAGGCACCTGAGGGTTTGTCACACCTGCCTGGGTGTGGCCCTTCTGTCCTCTAGGCCCTCAGTGTTGCATTGAACCACCTTTCCTCTCTGATGTGTATTTGTCCAGTATTTCAGTGCTGACGGCTAGACCCTTTCTGCCTTCAAGGGGGTAAGTTGCCATCATCATAAGAAATACAAGGCCATGGACCGAGGAGCAGGCAGGGACCTGTTCCTCCCTTCCCAGTTAACACACTCCCACTTCAGCAGTAACCTTCTGGGAATCATGCCTGTGACTTTTCTTTTTTTCTATCCCATTAGTGACTTTCAAACAGGAAATTTCAGCCAGATAAAAGGGAGCAGATGGCACTGTATCAGGGCTCCTGCAAGATAGATGTTTTGGCAGAGTCAGGGCTTTCCTGAGATTTGTTCCTCCTCCCTGGTAAGCCTTGGTCTCCCAAGTTCCTGAGGTGTCTTTTCTTAAGGAAGGAATCAGGCCTTGCTTAACCTTGATAATTGAAATCGCTGTTCTCCTTGCCCTTCTTTCCTATACAAGGAAATTGGAAGAGAGCTAAGAAAGACTTTTTCAGGCACTTTAGGAAAGAATGAGCAATGGAAAAAGGAAATTGAGAGCTTTGGGGGAGTTTATAGCAGAGGAGCATTTGAGTTTGAAATAGGAGCTGGGAATCCATATGTTTGGGAGGAAAGGAAAAACAGCTAGAGGCACAGAGCTTCAAGGGTACATGCGGAAATCGTTATGTGAAAGGGGGGCAGGGAAGCCCACGTGGGTCTCCCTTTATCAGACCCAGATGTTCAGGCAACAGTTCTCAAGATGCCCATGAAAGGGCCCAGAGCCTGCTGAGCTAGTCTCAGTGTTTTCTTAACTACCAAGGAGCACGTGAAATCAGTGGCTGGGAGCTTTCCACTGAGCACTCAATGACTCCCTGGGGGCCCTGCCGGGGTCTGTGCCATGCCAATTATACACAGGCTGGGCTGCCTCTGGGCAAGACTTGGAAGTGGACAGGACTGGCTCCCCTGGGACTCCTTGTCTAGCTAGGGCTGCCCAACCTCCCTCTGCTGTCCCTGTCAGTCCCAGACAAACCTTAGGGTGCAGGAGTTGGAAAGCTCAGGTTCAAATCTCAGTTCCACCTTGCACATATCATTTGGCCTCTCTGAGCTTCAGTTTCACTATCTTTAAAATGGGAAAAACCATTTGTGAGGTGCATGCAAGATATGTATGAAAGGGTTCTGCAAAGACTAAAGCACAAAATACATGTTTTTTATCATTCGTTATCATACTTTAAAAAATTATTTTTTTGGAATTAGAAGTGGTAGTTGCACAACATTGTGAATGTATTAAGTACCACCGAATCATTCACTTTAAAATGGTTAATTCTATGTTATTTTATATTCATTTCACTTCAACAAATAAAACAATATTATGGAAAATGTCAAATATATGCTCAAGGAGACAGGATAAACCCCCATGCACCCATAACCCAGCTTTAACTACTAGCAACTCATGGCCAGTCTTATTTCATGTGTATCTCTACCCACTTTCCCCATCCCGGGTTATTTTGTGGCAAATCCCAGCTATCATATTGTTTTAGCCCATTATCAAACTTACACGGCTGATCTGCTCACCCCACCAATTGAAACTTACCCAGTCCTCGGGTATCCCTTTATGTACCTCTTTCCCCTTCCAGAATGCCACAACCCCTCTCCCCATCACACACCTGGTGCCCTAAACCTACCTCTTAAATCTGTTTTTCCTACAAAACTGTTATGACTGACAGCAGCTCAGGCTGTAAGCCATGTAGAAACCTGAGACGTATTTGCATTTTAACAAACCCTAGTATTTTCTGAGAAAAGAGTAGAGCTCTAATGGGTGGACACTGAAAGAAATGGATGCAGTGGGCCATTTTATCTTATTTTATTTTATATTACCGGGAGGTCCCAGGGATCGAACCCCAGTCCCTCCATATGGCAGACAGACGCCGAACCTCTTGAGCCACATGTTTCCCAAAGTGGGCCATTTTAAAGCCCTCCACGCCCTTGGCATCAGGCATAAGTCCTACAGGAGTTGACCAAAGTTCTCCTCTCATTCCTATTGGTGCTTTTTTCCAGGGAAAGGGCACATGTGGCAGAGAACACCAGTGATCTCTGTCCTTCCTCGGCTGCCCACTGCAGGAGACTCAGCGCTCTCCTCTCCCAGCAGACACTCTTCTGCTGAATGAGGTATGGGACTGGGCTCCTTTCAGATCTATTTCCAAGTCCTTGTGCAGTAGAAAGAAGGCAGGTTCCAGACACTAGGAGACCTGGTTCAAATCCTGCCTCCGCTACTTACATCGAATAGCCTCACTGTGCCTCAGTTTCTCTTTCTCATCTCTAAAGAGGGGGTCACAATACTTTCTTCACTGTTGTTGGAATGATTAAATGAGTTAATGCTGTCTCCGTTAGGTGACAGAAAATCCAACCCAAGTTGCCTTTGAACAAAAAAAGAGAATTTGTGGACTCCTCATAAGCTGGAAAGTCCAGGGGTGAACATGGGCTGGATTCAGTGTTCAAATGTTAAAAACAGGACTTTGTTTCTCTCTACTTCTTGGCTCCATCTTTTTTTTAACATTAGTCTTGGGTAAATATGGTAACAAGATGGCAGCATCAGTTCTAGCCCTTCTGGCCTTTCCGGTTTCAGATCAAGAATCTCTTTCCCCAAAGTCCTAGCAAACTACTCATTGACCCTGATTGGGTCACATAAGTGTCCCTGAAGCAATCACTGTGGCCAAGGAGAATGACTTAGGCTGGTGTTTCTGTCTCTACATGGAATGAGGGGGTGGGGAAAGGGATGGTTTCTTAGATGAGAATGGCAAGAGAGGTGGGCATGTCTACTAAAATGAAGGTGAATGGGTATTGGAGGCAAAACAAAGATGCAGCAATGAATGCATAAGTCTCTGGGTACATTACTATTGTTCAAAAAATGATAGTTCTTTTCTCCAATCTCATAGAGCATTTTTTTAAAAAAGATTTATTTATTTACTTTATCCCACCCCACCCCCCAATGGTTCTCTCGTCTGTCTGCTCATTGTCTGCTTGCCTTCTCCAGAAGGCACTGGGAACCAAACTCGGGACTTCCCACATGGGAGGCAAGTGCCCAATGGCCTAAGCCACAGCTGCTTCCCGTGGGCTGCAGCATCTGCTGGCTTGTGTCATCTGCTTGTTGCGGCAGGGGCGGCATCTAGCTCGTCTTCTTTTAGGAGGCACCGGGACCCAAACCTGGGAGCTCCCATGTGGTAGGCAGGCATCCAACTGGTTGAGCCACATCTGCTTCCCTCACAGAGCATTTTTAATTGCTTTTCAAATAAGTTGCACCTATTTGATCTCATTTGAGCTTCCTAACAGTCCTAGGAGAGAGGGACAGGACTGAAGGTATTATCTCCCCATTTTACAGATGAGGAAATCAAACCACAGACAAATAAAGACTTTGCCCACAGTCACAGAGCAAGACAGTGTGGACTTTGCCCAGAATTACTTGGAAACATAACTGGCTCTGAATTCCCTGGGAGATCCCTTGGGGCTAGGAACTGGAGTATACAGGTTATGGGTTCATCAGGCCCCAACACAGAGTTTGAATCAGCCACCAGCATTCGTACCTGAGTAAGCAATCTGGACTAGTAACAGTCTGGGTGGGTCAAGGACCCATTGTTGATGCTCTGGCAGGTGGCAGGGGAAAAGCCATTACCTAGGCCAAGATACTGCCCCCTAAGAATACTCTCTTGTGATTCATTCCCTTTACACCCAGCAGCTAGGGACACGACTTGGTTTTCCTTGTCCCAGAAAAAAAACTTCTGGTCCAAAGAAAGTGGGGGAGGCAGTGCTGGTTGCAGGGATGACTTATCCCAGGGAGAATTGGTCCCAGAGCCAAGAGCTTCCTTTGCCAGGAGGTGGAGGGAGTTTGGCCAGAGTGCCTCAGCTACCTCCTACGTGCTGGTGGCATCTCCAAAGAGTCTTCCCCAAAACAGTGCCCCTCTTCCACATCCAGGTTCTGAACAAATTGAGGAATGGCAGGGAGCCAAAATGCCACCTTAATGACTACTAAAGCTAGCATGGAGGAGGTGGCTTAGTGTGAGAACAACATTGGCTTCCCAACTGAGCCTGGGAGAAGTGGGGATAGCCTCCAGATAGCCCTTCCAAATCTTCCAATCAGGTAAGTCATTCCATTGCCATGGGGCAGTGAGAGTAAGGACACTGTGTTTAGGGAAAATCCCTGCCCATGGAAACCAGAAACAGGGAAAACTTGTGACTTCAGCAAGTTAGTTACCTCTCTGTGCAGCAGGGTTTTGTTGTTGTTGCTTTTTAATGGGGATAATAACAGTGGCTGCCTCACAAGGAGGCAGTGAGGATGAAGCAAGATAATGTGTATGACAGTCCTGGCATACAGTAGTCGCTCAGTAAATGCTGGCTGCTTTTGTGTACCATTTGGGTTCATGGCAGGTGGCCTTGCTTTTCTCCCTGGCATGAAGCCCAGGACCCCAGAGTCCTGCTGTGCTTGTGTATCGCTCTTTCTCTCCAGCAGTAAAAATTCACGAGGATGCCCGTGTGCAGCAGCTTTTCAGTTCCTGGCTTCTTCCCAGGCTATGTTCTGCCATTCGGGGGATGGGAGTAGCAGACGTCCTTTTCACAGTGGTGAGTGCCACCCCACCCCCATGTCCTGTTCCAGCAGAGCTTGACTCAAAGTTCAAAGCCAAGGTGGCTTTGTTGAGTAATTCAGTGACACTGCCTGCCCTCTTGCCATCTCAGGGTAAGTCTCACTCCCACACACCCATTTGCTGAGCAGCTGTTGCCCTGTTTTATGGTGTGGAGACTGGAAATAGGCACACTGCCCCAACTGACCGCGGTGAGGCTGAGCTTCCTTCCGCTCCCTGGTGCCCTGGGGCTCTGGGCCTTGCACACAGCCCCACTCCGTGAGTTCTCAGATCCGCTCCCAGGCTGCTTGGCACTGACTGCATCTGGATTCACACCAGCCTCTCCTCCTGGGGGTTCAGAGTGTTCTTGGAAGAAAGCCTGGGAAGGGAAAGGCCTTCCCCAACACTCCCCATCCAGTGGTTGGCTGACAGCATAGAACTGAGCTGCCAAGAGCCCTGGACTCAGGCCTGAGTTCAAATCCCTGGGTGACCTTGGGCAAGCAGCTCTCTCTGCTTCAGTTTCCTCATCTGCAAAAAACGTGACAGCAACAGGATCTAGCTCCTGGGAATATTGTGAGGATTAAATGAGATACTAACTGTGAGACAAATCCCCACGTCTGCCACATGGGAAGTGCTTGGGAAGTGGTAGCCTTTGACCATCCATCCTTGATTGTCAGTTGGGGATCTCCTGCCTTTCCTGGTGGTGCACTCACAGGATGGGGGTGCACACCACCTCCTTTTGCGCCCCCCTCCCCAAACTCTGACATAACAAAACTGATCTGGTTTTATGCAGATTCCTTTTGGGCAGGGACTCTGTCTCATTGATCCTGATTCTTCCATGCCTAGCATAGTGTCTGGCACTTAAAAAAGCACTAAATGCCTGAAGTGAGTGGAGGTTAAAGAGGAAAGGGGCTGCCTGCCAGGCAGCATCTGTTCCAGGCCTGTTGTCTGAACTTTGGGCTATTCTTTCTGCCCCCTTGCTTTTTTTCCGTCTCTCCCTCCCTTCCTTCCTTCCTCTCTTCCTTTCTTCCTTCCTGCCTCCCTTCTTTCCGTCTTTCTTTGCTTCTTTCCTTCCTCCTGTCCTTTCTTCCTAATTTTCTTTTTAACTTCCCTTCTTCCTTTCCTTTTCTTTTCTTCCTTCTGATTTCCCTTCCTTCTTTCCTTTTGACCTTCCCTCTTCAGACCTTGCTTTCCTCCTTCTAAATGGAAAGAGCATCCTTCTTTCGTTTTCTTGTAATATCCAAGCTGCAAGAACGTCCCTAGAAAACCCTTCACCCAGCCGAGAGCAGCCATTCCTCTTTCAAATTGAGTCTTTCCCCTGACTCATTCATTAAAATGCATACAGCATGTGATCAAACTGCATAATGACTCTCGCTTGAGGAAGGCGGGGAGGCAGGAGATGCTGCCAGCTGCAAAGGTAAATGCTTCCCCACTGCCCCCCACCCCAGCTGTGGATCAGACTCATGGGCCCTCATTCCTGGGGGCCTGGGGGACTGCAGTTCATCTCCAGTAAATCAGCCAGGCCCTGGAGAGCTGGAGCTTGGCTCAGGCTAGACAGTCTTGGAAGCTGCCTGGCTTTGGAGAGTCCAACCTATGACCTTTCTCTGACTTCTCCCACTCCCTCTTCATTTAGTTTTACATCTACATAAAATTTTTTAAAAATACTGTTATCTAATTTACCGAATCTTATTTAAATTTAAATTTCAAGATCTCAGTGCTTAAGCTTTACTTGTTTTCATACAAATGAAGTCCCATGGGTAGGTTGGCTTTTATAAATACATTTTTAACTACACAAGTAGATGGCTTCCCAATACCACTATCCCTCCCTGAGATAACTATTGTCCTATAGCTCTTTACCTTCTGATGTCCTTGGACAGCTTGGTGATAGCTGCCCCATGCAGTGATTTGAGGACCACAACACCCTTTTGCCCTCCTGAAGTCCTAGGCCCATCCCAAGCCTTCACCTTGAATGCCTTCTCAGCTCCCGGCCTAGCAACCTTCTCTGTGAGAGTCTGCAGCTCCCACGCAGGCATCAGGCACCTCCCGTGAACCCCATCTCCACAAGAGAGTCCTACTGTCCACACTTAGAAAACAAATGGGTAAACCAGGTTATTGCCTGATTAGAAAGTTAGGTTTAACCATTTTTTCAGAAGCATCTGCATTTTAATAGAGGAGCACAGAAGAGTGAAAAGGTGTCAAAATCCAGTGTTTCTCGTGGGGGGCCTTTTGGGTGGTGAGCCTCTCTGAACCCACTAATTATTATCACTTGAGTAACAACCTATTCAGTTAGCTGGGTGGCCTTGGGAAAATCACTCACTTCTCTGAATCGCATTAACTCATCTGTAGAATGGGTATAATGATAGTACCTCCTTTGTTGGGTTGTTGTGACTCTTAAACAGGATTATTTATAGAAAACCTTTAGTAGGATGCCTAGCCCACCCTCAAGATGCAATTAACAGGGAGCAGATGTAGCTACGTGCTTCCCACGTAGGAGGTCCTGGGTTCATTCCCCAGTACCTCCTAAAAAAAAAAAAAAAGATGCAATTAAGTCATTATCATCATCATCATCATCATCATTTTTTCTTCCCTTTTTAATATATTTTTATTAGAGAAGTTGTGATATCATCATTATTTTTACTCTAAATCTGTAATAATCCCATACATTTATTCAAGAACTATTTATTGAACACCTACTATGAGCCAGGCACTGTCCTTGATCCTCAGAGTACAGCAGTGAAAAAGTCAGACAAGGTTCCTGCCCGCCTGGGGCTTATATATTCTAGCACAGTTGTACTAGTTGTATTGCACCTTTTTATTTTAAAAGTATTTTATTCCCCATTACATCATGAGGTCCTTTGAAAATCAGGCAAAAGCAGTATGACTATCCCCATTTTATAGATAAGAAAGCTAAGGTTTCAAGAATTAAGTTAATGGAGCCAGCTAGTAACTAATCTTTCTGACTCCAGGTTCAGTGCTCTCTTGTGATAGGCACGGATGGTTGCTCTGGAGCATGGGGGCTGGGGTATTTGTAAGCAGCTTGCAGACCCCAGCAGCAGGAGCACAAAAGGGTGACAGGGGCTGCCCTTGGTGTGCCTCTGAGAGTCTCTGTTAATTCTGTCCATGAAGTCAGTCATTCAGCTGGGCCTAAAAAGTGTTCCCCTGCCTGGTAACAGCTGGGGGTGGGGGGGTGGGGGCGGTGCTCCAGGAGACCTTATGTTAGTGGAAAAGTGTTTGCTTCAGCCTGAAAGCATTTCCCCCAGGCTCCCCAGAGAACAGCATGATTTTGCTTCTCAGATCCAAAGGGAGAGAGGATGGCTAGGACTATGGGCCCAGGGACCAAACTGCATTTTCCCTAGGTGGGGCCCGGAGTTCTCCACTGTATTGGGGTTCATAGCACACACCCAGCAAGCCCAGGGCCAGGCAGGGCAGGACTGGTTGTGTCTGAGAATACCAACACAGGAACTGGTAGTCTGTCCTGGGAGAGGTGACAGGGACAGGCCTGGTAAAGACTGGGAGGCCACTGAGAACCAGCTGCCCGACAAAGAGGCCAATGACCTCAGCCAGGGGCATTTCCCCGACCCCTTCACAGTGATCCTCTGACCCCAAGTAACAATTCTGAACCTGTACTGCAGCAAGGGACTGATGAAGGGCCAACAGGTCCCCACCTCCAAGGTCACCTAAGGCTTTTCTTCATGGGAACACACACACCCATGCCTTTTTTCAGAGTTTTTTATCCATTCCCTCTCTTGACATGCCTACACCCTTCCTGGGTGCACTTCATACCAGTCCCAAGAGTAGGTTTTTTGTTTTCTTTTTAATGAAATCCAACTACACAGAACAGGATTATTCATCATCTTTGACTCATGACATTCTTCCATCTTCAGTTGGACCTTGCAACCAACCTTTGGCTGGTTATTTGTTATTCATCTATGTGTTTATTTCTTCATTTATCAAATGCCTGTGAACCCCACCACCACATTCTTCCTATGTGTCCCTACCTTTCCCATCACTTTGTGTCCATCCACTCATCCCATCCTGAATCTTGAGTTTATCATGTCTAAAAGGCCTCCTGTTTAGAATTTGTTGTTTTAACCTTAATTAAAAGAATATCATATTATATGTAGCCTTTTCCCCATAATATTATATTGATAGGAATTCATCCATATTGTAGCATATAGCCTTTTGTGTTCACTACTTGTATAACCCTCTCCATTATGTTCCATGGTGCTTTTATTTATGGGTCATTACCTGTTTTCCACGACTTTGAACATGCTGAGCTGAACATTCTTAGACTCAGCTGACGACATCCACAATAGTGGGGATGTACCAATTTACAATCACACCTACAAGAAATTTATAAAGATCCTATTGTTCCACATCCTCTCCAACATTTGGTATTAACAGTCTTCTTAATGTTTTTCCAATTGAAAGGGCGTTAAATGGTATCTCCTTGTGGTCTCTTCCTATGTTTATTGACTATGTAAGTATGGCTTACAAGGGCACAGTGGGGGTTGCCCCACAAGGGGACCATGAGGATTTAATGAAGCACAGTATGTTTGCAGAGCCTCTTCCAATGGGGACCATGTCATTGTCTTGTCCATGTTGGATTCCCACCCAGCACAGTGCCTGGTATCTTGTCATTATCATCATGGTCATCATCATCACAATCGCAATCATAACAGATAACACTTATCAAGTGCTTATTAAGTGCCAATTGCTATGCTAACACCTCTTCTTTTATTAGCTCATTTAATCATTATAGAAACCTTGTGAGGTAGGTCTTATATTACCCCCATTTTATAGATGGTAGACTGAAATAAAATTTCTTTCCCAGAATTCCAAAAGTAGTAAACGGTGGAGTTAGGCTCTGAACCCTGGCATCTGACACCCAAGCCCTTAACTACTACATTATAGGTGCCCAATAAATATTTTATGGCCTATACCTGCCATAACCAGAGGCAGGATCAAATGCATTATCTCTTATCAAATATATACCCTCATTTTTGGTTATAACCAAAGCTTAAAGGAATTTTATAATTTCATTCTCATCACATGTAATTCATTTAATTTACAATTGGTTATAATTTCTCAGCCAATCATCATGCATACTTGAGAACTCTTTCACAGGGAGGCCTAACCTACAAATTGTTCTCATGAAAGGTTTATGAATTCTTTCTTCATCAACTATTCCCCCAACCCTGCTCTACTTTTCTCTTATCTCTCACACTTATCTCTAATGTTCCGTATAATTTACTTATTATTGTGTATAATTGATCCCAAGGGCAGGAATATTTGTTTAGTTCTGTCTGTATCTTTGGTTGATTTAGCAGTTAGGATCCCAAGTACCTATAACTAACGTTTGTTGAATGAATGGAATAAATACATGCTTACAGGAGTGAATGGAAGACTGAATGAATGAACCAGTGAATAGTAAACCCAAGAGTTAATGAAGTTTGATTTTATTTTTTTGACATTGACATTTTATTTTTTATTTTGGAGCCAATTTTTTTTTTTTTTTTTTTTCAGGTTTCAAACATTTATTTAAGACATTGAAAAGCTGGGAGGCCTGAGATTTTTGTGACTTTAATGCGTAAAGGATAAAACAGTCCTTTAACTCAAGACCCAAAACAGTGTTTTATTGCCTTTTCCTTTAGGTCTTAGAAAAAGTCAACAATGAGCAGCCTGCCCCAGTAAGACTCTGGCAGTGAGGTAGGAGGCAAAAAACAAAAACTCTGGCAACTTTAATTTGCCATTTTTCTTCTACATTGATGGCTAGTTCCAGTGCATCTCATTACATATGCAAAACAGCAGACATTTGCAAAACAGGCCCTTAACCCCTGGCTGTTATTCTTAACATTTCCAAACTGGGGTGCAGTAGATAATCACAAGAACCGGGAACCGTCCCTCCTCGTCAAAGCATCTGTGGTCCCGTTCTCAGAGCCAGGCCAAACGAGTAATTATAGCTTCCCTCTGTGGTGTACAGGGCAGGAGGCTGATTTAATAAAGGAAGCCTGCTGTCTGTCTCCAGCCTGGCTCTGACTCACGGAACTAGGGAGTCCCAGAAGTGCTACCCACTTCTGGGTGGTGAGCAGCTGGGGGCTGGGAGGGGAGGGTGGCCGGCCAGCCAGGCCAGGACCGAGAAGGAGGAAACTCCCTGCCTGGCCGGGAGGAACCTGCAGCCTGCAGCCTGCAGCTGGGAGCAGAGGAAGTGAGGCTCAGACAGAGCAGCTGCTGTTCCAGCCACAGCAGCAACTGCCACACCCTTGAAAGGAGGCCCCTGCCATGTGGAGATGTAAAATTAAAAAGGGTTAGTAGCTTTCATATTCAAAATTAACTGGGGGGGAAATATAATTGCCTCTAATAGGGATGGCTGCCTGTGTATGATAGACCAACGGCTTTCGTTTCTTTCTTTGGGGGCTGGGTGGATGGAGTCTGGAGTGATGAACAGTCTGTTAATTTGGTTTCCCACTTGGGCAGGGGAGGCTGCTAATTAGGTCTTTGCTGCCACTGAGACAGTTTGACCTGGGAGTGGTTTCAGCTACACCCAGGGTGACAGCCCGCTCTGGAGTGGATTTGGATTCCACCTTAGGGAGGTCACCAGAGGTCACCGTATCCTTCCCTCTCGTTCTCCGGCAGCTTCTTCCTCCTCCCCAGACCGGCAGCCAGCCAACTTGACCTCCTCCCCCGGGCCCGGAGATTGCGGCTCCCACTCCCTCCCTTCCCGCTGAGTCACACACCTC
The DNA here is from genome assembly GCA_029593785.1 of Cabassous unicinctus. NCBI lineage: Eukaryota > Metazoa > Chordata > Mammalia > Cingulata > Chlamyphoridae > Cabassous > Cabassous unicinctus. The sequence continues at coordinate 35,392 of JAQZBX010004789.1, forward strand.
CCGGTCAGGTGATCCTCCCCTGGGCCCTCCCGAGAGCACCTTGACCTACATTCCGCGCTCTCCTTTACCGCGGACTCTTAATTGTCCTGAGAGCGGGCAGGGTGCCCGGGGTTCTGCCCCAGACGCGGCGCCCGCGGCGGCGGCGGGAGGGGGTCCCCGCGCTCCCAGGACGCCCAGGCCTGGAAATGGAAAGTTAGGCGGCCCGAGGCTGAGTGCGGGGCGGGGGCGTTGAGTCAGCTGGGAAAGCTGACAGCCACCCGAAGACGCACGCCTCCTCCCCTCGGGGCTCCCTGGCGGGCCCCGGCTGAACCGCCTGCTGGGGATGAGGGGGTGAAGGGCGGACGCCATCCCGGCCCGGGGCAGCTCCGTTTGTGGCTGGGTGTTATTGCTGCCCACGGGAGGGGGAGAGGTGAGAAACTATGCAAATAATGGGATAAACGTAGGTGACTCATCCGGATAATCCCAGGCCAGAACCGCCGCCCCCTCACCCCCAAGGAACACGTTGCCTCCCCAAATTATCCACAAGATGGCCTCTACTTATTTTGTCTATGGGTTCTTTGTGCAGTTGCATGCTGTACTGTCTTCGTGTCCTCTGAATGTGAGGATAACGAGGCTGCTGTGGGAAAGGGAATTTCAGACTCAAATTTGAAGGCTCATCCTTGGGCACCAAGCCTGTGGAAAGTGATATTAACCCAAGATCAAAGTTCCTTTTGGATTAGAAAGGGCTCTGAATTTGGGGTCACTCTTTAAAGCCTAGCTTTGCTAGTTAATAGCTCTGGGACCCTGATGAGTCACTATAAGCCTCAGTCTCCAATCCACAATATGGGCATTTTAATAAAGCTGCATGACAGATGGTGTGAACATTAAATCAGATGATGTGTGTGACAATATTAGATTAAATATATGTAATGATACATAATTACATAAAATTATTTTCTCTAGGTTATTAAATCACTCCCTACCTCCCATCTGAGAGTATTATTCTGTTTGTTGAATGTGCCCAGTATAGAAAAGCCAGCCTCTGGGTGTGTTTGCAAATGTGCATAGAAAACCATAGCCGCTGGCTACTTTATAGTCTACCATCCAACCAGCGGCCCCACACAGCATGTGTATACACCACCCACAGGTTAGTTGCACATCATTTCCCCCCTTTATATCAAGAAAAACTGTGTGTTTATCATATTATGGATAAAAATCTGCAGACTGGAGTAAAGTCCAATTTTGTCATCAAGATATAAAGGCATGAAAGATACTGCCTGGCAAACGGTGGGTGCTGGATGGTAGGATGGATGCCAGTTAGTTGATGGAAGGAAGGAGGGAGCTGGAGAGAAAAGAAATTAGGAAACTACAGGAACAGAGCTAAATTTAACAGGAAGTTAGTTACACTAAAATTTCAGGGCCCTTCACTTTCCTGCAGCCTTCCCTACCTTGTAACGAATTCAAAATTATGTAGTCCTTTTCCTAAAGAGAGCCTACAATATTGACTACACTAAAGGGTCCCACCAAATCTGGATCTGCTGTGGTGCAGGTGGCCTCTGGGAGACCCAACCCTTGCTGTTATTTAAGATTACTAAGCACAAAATGCAAGTGGGGCATGAGATACAGCATTTCCACATGGACTCCACCATTAACTCCAAATCTGAAATTTGCAGAATGGAGTTCGAGCAATGACAACACTGTAAGGAATGGAATACAGCTGGGTAGAGAGAGGTCTGGAATGAACAGAATTATTAGGCCAATTCCACTCGTCTTCCAGAATCCTTGCTGCCCAGTGCTTTCAAAAGGTTTGACTCTGGACAATGTTGGTTGCCCTACCCAGGGCAATGGAGAAACAGTGGCTGGCAGTCAGGAACTTTCTCACTAGTCCTGGCTGGCCCTCATTAGCTTTTTCTTAATAATGAACTGCGTGGTCTTGGTGGAGTCACTCAATCACTTTAGCCTAAATTTCTCTACCTTTAAGATAAATGGGAGGATGGGGAGCGGATGTAGCTCAGTGGTTGCATGCCTGCTTCCCAAGTATGAGGTCCTGAGTTCAATCACCGGTACCTCCTAAAAAAAATGAAAAAATAAAAAAGATAATTGGGAAGTGATTTCAGAGCCTGTACCTTAAGCTACAGAAATGCAGAGATCGAAACAGCCTTATTCACCACTGTATTCTCATTATTGAGTACAATGTCTAATAATAATAATTATTATTAGATTAACAGCAAAAATTTACATTGTGCTTATAGATTATAGATAAGGAAAGTGAAGTACAGGACTGTTGTATATATTTCCCCTGGTCACCCAGCTAGTAAGGGGCAAAGCCACAATTCAAACCCAACCTGTCTGGCTCCAGAGTCCCCCTTCTTAATCATTATACTTTACTCCCTTGAAAAACATTTTAAATTAATACTTTATTTTTTTAGAACAGTTTTAGATTTTACAAAAAATTGAGCGTATAGTACAGAGAGTTTGATGAATGAGCAAATCAATGAAGTGTCCCTTGATTGAGATGTTGGTTCTTTGTCCAATGTATACAAAGGAAGGGAACTCATACTTGAGAGTTCTCTATCTACTTGAGCGTCTCTATATAGGTTGCTTCACTTATTCTCCTAGCCATCTTGTTAAGTATGTAGCACTAATCCCGTTTTGAAGTGAGGAAACTAAGGCTAAGAGAGGCTAAGCAACTTGCCCTAGATCACACAGCAGTTGAGGAGAGAGGGCTACAATTCAAGTTCTGATCTGTCTCATCCTGAGGTTCACGTTTGCTCCTCTGATTCAAAATCATAATTATAAGGAAAAAGCATTTTGTCTTGTATGACAACTAATGTTGGCCTTATAGTTTTCCAAGTGTTTTTGTAGCCTTTTTATTTATTTATTTATTTTAAATTCAGGGATTTTTATTATTATTATTTCCGTCACGAGGGCAGGTCTCAGCAGGACAGGGGCGGGAGGTTATGGCAGTGGGAAGGAGGTCCCTACTTGCTGGCGAAGAGTGGGTTCTGCAGGACCACGATGACTGAGTCCCCCTGCAGGAACTTCTTGGAGATGTAGCAGTCCTTGATGACTGGCTTGGACTTCTCCTTGCCCTTACTGCTCTTGGGGATGTCAGTCCACATCTTCTTCACATTCTCCAGAACCATGTTGCAGTGCCTGTCAAAGGCCTTCACGGGGCCCAGGAGATTCTTGTTGCAAGAATTGATGTGCACTTGGGTGTTCTTGACTGACTGTGTGAGCATGGCGAGGGGACCTGTGCTAAACTCCTCCCCCTGCTTCTGCAGCTCCTCTTGGGCTTGTTGAGGAGGCTCATGGTGTTAGGAGCATTCTACCATCTCTCCAGTCTCCATCACGTTGCTTCTGCCTCAAAAAAGAGAGAGGTTGTGTCCATTTTTATCATCGGGTCCAGGAAGGTAGGTGAGGCAGCTATTAATCCATTTTATAAAGGAGGCTGTACCTGCTTAAGGTCATATGACAAGTATGGGGATAGAGTCTGGACCAGAACTCAAATATGTTGACTTTTACTCCATGCCCCTTCGTTCTTACCAGAATCTCTATATTAGAAACAGCTTCCTTGCACATGACTCTTGCTAGGTGTGCACAGAGGCAGTACCTGCTTGCTGAGGGACTGTTTCTCTTCCCAGGGGTGGGTCAATAAAGGGAATTTTTTCAAAATCTAAGCTTTTTTTTTTTTTAAATTTATTTATTTGTTTCTCCCCACCCCATCATTGTTTGTATTTGCTTGCTGTTTCTGTT
>JAQZBX010004789.1:39226-58960 GCA_029593785.1 Cabassous unicinctus
TCTTCCTTTTAGGAGGCACTGGAAACTGAACCCGGGACCTCCCGTGTGGGAGGGAGGTGCCTAATCGCTTAAGCCACCTCTGCTCCCTGCTTTTGTTGTCTCTTATTATGTTTTTCCTCCTTGTGTCTCTTGTTGCATCAGCTCGCTGCACCAGCCCATCACGTCAGCTTGCTGTCTTGCTCATCTTCTTTAGGAGATACTGGGAATCCAACCTGGGATCTCCCATGTGGTAGATGGGAGCTCAATCAATTGAGCCACATCCGCTTCCCCAAAATCTAAGCTTTAACTACATTTCATTCCTTTCCTAAATGTTTGGCATTTTATCTGCTCTGTTGTCTAAGCTTGGCAGAAAAGGGTGAACTGTGACATTTTCATTTTCCCCCGTATATTTAATCAACACATGCAGGAGTTGGCCACTTTCAGTTAGAGAAGGCTGGGTCTGTTAGAGTCTAATGGCACAGTCAGAAACTGCATTGCCAATGTTGGAAACCCATTTTGTGATGGCAGCAAAGAGGAAATTTCCACTCTGTCCTCAGGCTCTCAGGCCAATACAAGTGTACCTCTGGAGCCAGCAAATTATCTTTGGCACTTCCCCTTCCTTGACAGCCTCTTGCTGGAAGCACCCAACTCATTACCCTAGAACAGATGTTCTCTTTCTTTTTTTTAAAATAAATCTAAATAAATCTAAATCTAAATAAATTTCAAACCTACAGAAATGTTGCAGAAATATAGTGGGCTCCCTTCTATAGACCTTCTAGATTAAGAAAGACTTAATTAATTTCTTTCTAATTTAATATAATTTTATTTCTCTTTAAAATATTAATTTTATTTATTTTGGGTAGGCAATTCAAATATTTGGTTCAAGATTCAAAAGGATGTGCAGTGAGGAATCTCCTCCAACCCCTTGTCTCCCATCATCCATTGCCCCTTTCCAGAAGAAGCCAATGATTTCAGTTTCCTTTTTTTTTTTTTTAAAGATTTATTTTTATTTATTTATTTATCCCTTTCTCTGCTGCTTGTGCTCTCTGTGTCCATTTGCTGTGTGTTTTTCTGTGTCTGCTTGTCTCCCTTTGTTGTGTGTCATTTTGCTGTGTCAGCTCACCCTGCGCGCAGGCTGGCTTGCATTCACTAGGAGGCCCTGGGAATTGAACCCGGGGCCTCCCATATGGTAAACGGGAGTCCAACCAATTGAGCCACAGCCGCTTCCCTCAGTTTCTTACACACCCTTTCAGAGGTATTTCATGTGTACACAAAAAATCATTTTTGTATGTATGTATTCTTGTTTTGCTTTTTTTCCCTTCATGATAACATACAATATTATCCCACACCTATATTTTTTCATTTGAAGATGATTCTAATTTAGTTCATACTGTCTTTTTTTTTTTTTTTTTTTTTTTTTTTTTTTTTTTTTTTTTTTTTTTTTTTTTTTTATTTCTCTGTAATTCTTTGTATGGGTATTCCATTATTTGGTTAATCTGTCCCCTAAAATAGTCATGTAGGTTGTTTCCAAACTTTTCCCAGTACTTTCAATACTACAATGAATAACTTTATAGGTATGTTATTCTATAGGCTAGTTTGCAACGTTTAATAGACCAGAATTGAAGTTCTACTATGAGATTATATCTGGGAAATTTCTTAAGGATAGGTACTTAAAGGAGGGTTATTTCTTGTCTCTGTTCTATGCGCCTTTGGTCTGGGGGTTGGTAACCTAATCTTACATGCTGTGGGTCTTCAGATTTCCCCAGTGATATCTCTCGCTGGCCACAGGAGTGATAAGAACTCTTATAAATAGGTTATTTTCTTGTGCTGACATGGTCAGCCTGTTTCTCTCCATCCTCCTGTGCCTCATCTCTGCTCAGCACATTGTCCACTTAGGCCAGTGCAAATGGCACATGCATTGCCAACATGAATGTAAATCAGTCAGGGAGCTATCCGTTAATTTGTATTCTGACCTTGGTGCCAGGTAAGAACACTTGAACCAGAAGTTCAGGCTTCATGATGCTTGTGTTTAGGAATTGAACCAAAGTTTCCCAAATGTGTTGCCTGGGGCATTCAAGAAGTATGGTAAGAAAACATAAGTACCAACAATAACAACAGCAATAATAAACAGCTATTTCCCAAAGGACAGCTGGACGTCCGTGCTGCAGAGTTAAGGAGATAGGAACATCCACTGCAGCTTTTTCAAATTAGGTCTTATTACATGTATTTTCTTAGGACGCATTTCAGATAAAGAACTGAACACTGTCATTATTAGCTCAAAGGCAAGGAATAAAGGTTCATAATCTAGTTAAAGATGCAAGCCCCACACACACTCACACACACCTCTCCCCACACATACACATACATACAACAAGCATGGTGTCGTTATACTGTAACATTTGGGGGGAAAAGTCATCTCATTCAGCATCCTTTCTAGATATTTTTTAAAGTATCTCATCCTTGAAAATAATTAGGAAAGGAAATGTGTATGTTGCAAAAGATATATGCATAAAGGAAAGATGACATCAAAAGTTCTCTTAACTTCTCAGCTTCTAGCAATAAAATGAGTAGTTATCCTCACCATCAGGAAGTTCTACTTTGTGTCTGGCTGTTGGCAATTAAAAACATTTGGGAACGCAGATGTGGCTCAAGCAATTGAGCTCCTGCCAATTACATGGGAGGTCCTAGGTTCAGTCCTGGTGCCTCCTAAAGAAGACGAGTAAGACAGCAAGCCAACATAACGGGCTGGTGCAGCAAGCTGACACAACAAGATGATGCAACAAGAGACACAAGGAGAAAAACATAATGAGAGACACAACAAAGCAGGGAACAGAGTTGGCTCAAGTGATTAGGTGTCACCCTCCCACATAGGAGGTCCCAGGTTCAGTTCTCGGTGCCTCCTAAAAGGAAGGTGAGCACACAATGAACGGACACAGCAAATACAAACAACAAGGAGGTGGGGACAAATAAATAAAATAAATCTTTAAAAAAAATAAATAACAAAATAAAATTAAAAAAAAATAAAAATGATTGGAGGGAAGCGTATGTGGTTCAAGTGGTTGAGCGCCCGCTTCCCACATGGGAGGTCCCAGGTTCGGTACCTGGTGCCTCCTAAAAACAAAAAAACAACAAGCAAACAAATGAAAAAACAAACTCAGGGGAGCCGACATGGCTCAGTGTTGAGTGCTGGCTTCCCACTTATGAGGTCCGAGGTTCAATCCCTGACCTGGTACCTCAAACAAACAAACAAACAAAAAACATTTGGAGAGAAAAAAAAAAAGCCACACTGGCAGAGAGAAGCCTCCAGAAATCAATGAACCTGGGAGAGACAAAAGCCACAGATGGAGAAGCCCAAGGCAGAATTACCAAGAAGACCGGAGGAGAGGGGAGAGATGTGTGGATGGCCATGTGCTTTATTGCCCACAGCTGATCTCAGGGAGAAAGTAAGCCTGGAGGAGAAGGCAGAGACCAGCAGAGCCGCCATTGTGCCTTGCCACGATGAAGGAGTCCAAGATTGCCAGCAGCCAACCTTCAGTGAGACAGCATCTCTAAATGATGCCTTGATTTAGACATTTTCACAGCCTCAGAACTGTAAGCTTTTAACCTAATACATTCCCATTGCAAAAGCCAGCCCATTTCTGGTATATTGCATTGGCAGCTTTTAGCAAACTAAAACAGCAATTGATGTATCAGTTGTCGTTTAATACCTGCCTGGGGATAGTCTTTGTACATATAAGGAAATTAAGGCTTAGACGAGTTAATAATCTACCCAGGGTCACAGCTATTAAATCTAGAAGGAAGATTCAAACCCATGTCCACTTGCGGCCAAGCCCTGGGCTACTTCTTTCTCACCATGTCACCTCTGCCATGTTCCCTCAGAAAAGTCAAGGCAAATAACTTTGTTAGGACCGGTGAAAGTGGCTGGGAGTGTTTTATTAGGTTCTGCACAAACACTAGAGGCTATGATTATTAAGAAACCCCATGGGATGGTCCACATTTTCTGTGTCCTGGAATCTGCTTACATTAAATGCTGGTGCCTGCAGTGAGACTCCACACTATTTTAATTGCACAGAATTTTTGTGTGTGAAGAGATTTGACTTTGCTATTAGTGTCCCAAGAAGCCAGCTCTTGGGTGTAACTTTATTTAGGGCAGGATGTTCATGCCTTCCTTCTCCAACCCTGCTTAGTACAGGTTCAAGAGACCTTCAAACTGGAGGCTCAGCCTTATCCAATCGCTAGTTACATTCTGACCAAGACCTAACTGGGACCCCAGCTAGGAGGTACTGGGCTAGTGTGCACTCTGGGTATCCTCTGGAATAGGAAGAAGCCTTTTCCTAAACTCCACGGTGTGCATCCAGAACTTACAATAAAGCTTTGGTCTGGATTTCCTGCCTTGTGTTCCATTTCCCCTCACCAGTACCAAAGTCATGCCTTGAATCCCTTCCATAAAGGAGCTTCAAATTTAGCCAGGTAAATAAAGAGTCATGGATCTATGGATCCTCCAAGAGCAACAAGCCCTCCAGTGGTATTTCCCAAAGATAAATGGAGGAGCCTTATTTGGAACAGATTAGCCCTGACCGTGACCAGCATGACCCCTAAAAATTAAGATCACTCTCTTCAAACTTTAGAATGCAATGATTTGGATTGCAATTCCAAGCTCCACCATGTACTAGCTGTGTGATCTTGGGCAAGTTGTGTAACCATGATGACTGTCATTTTTCTCATCTGAGAAATGGGGATAATAATCTCTGCCTGACAATACCGTTGAATGGATTAAGTGAAATAGTGAAGGTGAAACATCTGATTCAATGCCTGGCACATAGAAGGCCCTCAGTAAAGACCAGATACTGACTAACTTAAACAGCTGAAAAATGTAAAAATATTGTACTGTCATGATCACTGCCTTCATGACAATGCCACTGGCTTCTCTGGAAATAAAACACATCTCTCTAAACCTCAGTAGCACTTTAGCAATGCCTCATTTGTGGCATTTACCATGTCCTGGCTTGTCTTCCAGTTATCTACTGAATTCATAATAATAAAACTATCCGGGAAGCAGATGTGGCTCAGGTGACTAAGCTTCTGCCTACCACATGGGAGGTCCATGGTTTGGTTCCCGGTGCCTCCTAAAGAAGACAGCGAGCTGGCATGATGGACAGGAGCAGCAAGCTGACACAACAAGATGATGCAACAAGAGACACAAGAAGAAAAACATAATGAGAGACAGAACAAAGCAGGGAGCAGAGGTTCCCGGTGCCTCCTAAAGAAAACGAGCAAGACAACGAGCTGATGCAACGGGCAGATGCAGCAAGCTAATGTAACAAGCTGACACAAGAAGAGACAGAAGAAGAAAAAACATAATGAGAGATGCAACAAAGCAGGGACTGGAGATGGCTCAAGCAATTAGGCGCCTCCCTCCCATATCGGAGGTCCCGGGTTCAGTTCCCGGTGCCTCCTAAAGACAGCACGCAACAAGTGCAAACAACAAGGGGGTGGGGAGAAATAAATAAATAAATAAAATCTTTAAAAACAAAAACAACAACAAAAAAACTGTCCCTTGTTGAACTCCTAAAAAAAACTTGTCACTCTGTTCTCAGGGCTTAGATGTAAATTCATTTATTTAACAAATATTTATTGGGTATCTACTATGGGCTAGGTACTATCACAGCACTGAGAACATAGCAGGGAATAGACAGACAGAAATCTCTATCCCGTGTTGCTTACACTCTTGTGGAGGGAGAGAGACAGTAGACAAACAAAAATAATAAGTAAAACATAGTACGGTAGATAGTGTTACTGATATGGAGAAAAGTAAAAACAGGAAAGGCAATAAGGTGTGTGGGGAATGGGGGGAGGGTCTTAATTTTAAATTTAAAGGGGTTAGAAAAGGTCTCATTGAGAGAGTAGTGTTTGCACAAAGTCCTGAAGGAGGGGAGGTGATGTAATGGTGGGCTTTCAGGTAAAGTAATAAACCTCCTCCTTTGTGGCATAATTGGAAGGTAAGGCCTTTTTATCCCCCAAAATCTTCTTTTTTTTTAAAGATTTATTTATTTTTTATTTCTCTCCCCACCCCCCATTGTCTGCTCTCTGTCCATTTGCTCTGTGTTCTTCTGTGTCTGCTTGTCTTCTCTTTAGGCGGCACCGGGAACCAATCCTAGGACCTTCTGGAGTGAGAGAGAGGCACTCAATCTCTTGCACCACCTCAGCTCCCTGGTCTGCTGCGTCTCTTTTTGTCCCTCCTCTGTGTCTATTTTTGTTGCGTCATCTTGCTGCGCCAGCTGTCTGTGCGGGCCAGCTATCTGCACAGGCCAGCTTGCCACGCAAGCCAGCTTGCCTTCACCAGGAGGCCCTGGGAATCGAACCCTGGATCTCCTATATGGTAGATGGGAGTCCAATCACTTGAGCCACATCTGCTTCCCACCCCCAAATGTTCTTTATACCAACTAATCATGTTCCCTAAAATTCTATAATTAGGTATACATTAAAATGCTAAAGTCGGGAAGCGGGTGTGGCTCAGTGGATAGAGCCCCCATTTACCATATGGGAGGCCCGGGTTCACGTCCCGAGGCCTCCTTGTGAGGGCACGCCGGCCTGAGCGGTGCGGTGGGCTGATGCAGCAACCTCATGGCAGGAAGCGGGTGTGGCGCAATGGACAGAGCCCCCGTTTACCATATGAGAGGCCCCGGGTTCGCTTCCTGGCGCCTCCTGTGAGGGCAGGCCGGCTCGCGCGGCACCGTGGGCTGATGCAGCAAGACCTCACAGCAAGGGGGAGAAAAGCAGACACAGAGAAGACACGCAGCGAATGGACACAGCAGCACAAGCAGCAAGGGGGGGATAAATAAATAAAAAATAAATAAATCTTTAAAAAAAAAAATGCTACAGTAAAAACAAAACAAAACAAAATAAAAAACAGATATCAACCCTTAAAACTTCTGTGAGAATTCATTAATTCATTTATCTGATACTTTTGTAAGTATTGATGAGGAGGAGAGGAAGGTGATTGAACAAGAGGAGCTAACAGATGTTGGGAAGTACCGGGAGGAAGAATGTGAGATGAGCACCTGGACTGTCACTGCTGGAAAACTGAACTGAACTGAACTGCTCCTTAAGAATTGCTTCCATTTCTCAGGCTGTGCCCATGTTATCCAGTGCTGGGGCTGATTCCAGGGCTCTCAGCTGGTTCCTCCTAACCATGATGCTGAATGAGGTGTATTGGGAGATAGGAAATGGTCTGATGTGTGGTTTAATAATACATCTCCTGAGGGGCTAAGAGTGCTTGGAGATGTGCTGTAGATCGTGGTATAAATGGGGACACACAGGAAAGCAGTTGGGACTTAGAGCTCTTCTAGTCTATGGTTAATTTCACAGCTCCCAAAATATAAATCAGTCAGGAAGGTAACCCTGCAACTTTCCTTCTTCTTCTTCTTCTTCTTTTTTTTTAAAATATCCTTTTTTTTAAAAAGAAACTTAGATTACATAAATATTACACAGAAAATATAGGGGATTCCCATATCCTCCACTCCCTAACCCTCCCATATTTTCCCACATCAGCAACATCCTTCATTAGTGTAGTACATTTGTCACAATTGATGAACACATCTTGGAGCATTGCCATTACGTGATGATTATAGTTTACATTGTAGTTTACACTCTCTCCCACACATTATTGCAAGTTATTACATGATATACAATGGTCTGTATCTGTCATTGAAATGTCATTCAGGATAATTCCCAAGTCCCAAAAATGTCCCCCAATTTTTCCATTTTTCCCTCTCCCTCCCCTCAGAACCTCCAGTGGCCACTGCGTCCACATCCATGATAAAAGCTCTTCCATTGCTAGGATCACAGCAAATCTACAGTAGAACAACCATAAGTCTACTCTAGTCCATTGTCCATTCCCCAGTCCTGAGGATTCCGTGATGGTGTTGCCCTTTCTACCTCTAATTGAGAGGGGGCTTAGGTCCAATGGGGAAGATAGATGGGACTTTCTTGTTTGCAGTTGCAGACTCTGTTCCTTGAGATGGTTGTTCTCAGTCATCTTCTCCTTGTTAGTTGTCCTGGGTGAGTCCAATGAACTGGAGAGTAGGTGTTGCAAGTCTGTTGAGATTCAGGTCCCAACTGGCCCATAGACAGCCCAAATATTTAAGTCTCTTGGACATACATCTATCAACTCTAGTACTAACTATAGGTTCAAATAGAAGGGGCAGAAGAGCCATGTGTAGGGAAAACACAAGTGAGTCCAGCTCTATCACACTGGGGAGTGTAAATTCCAAAGTAGGGCCCACGGGCAGGATGCCAATCTCCTGAGCTGCCTGCTCTGCCTATAGTGTCTGGATGTCTCCAGAGCCCTCAGGAGCCCCACTTTGTCAGGTAATATTTACTTTGGTAGTCTATGAGTTCCTACTGAAACATGCATAAGTGTAACCTCTGAAATGACCTCCCAACTCACTTTGAAGTCTCTTAGCCACATAAACTCATTTGTCTTTACCCTTTCCCCCTTTTGGTCAAGATCTTTTTCCAGTTGTGTTGCTAGTTGGTGCTTGGTAGTAATCCCTCGGTGCCAGGGAGGTTCATCCCCAGGAGTCATGTCCCATGCCATGGGGAAAAACTTTCCTTCTTAACCATTGCAGAGAAGCAGCGTTATTTATAATGGCATTTGCCTCATCTTTTGAAATTAGACTGTCCTCTGTATCTGTCTCCTAGTTTTTACTTGTTCCTACATTCAAAAATGCTTCTATAGACATAAGTTTTTGACCAGGGGTCAACAAAGTCAAATGCCTACTGGGGCCAGAAAATAAAGGATAAAAGCAGACATGAGGCATTAGGGATTGGTGGTGACTGTGGCAAACTGGAGATTATATGCCTCTACTAAGTCCCTGTTGATTGTTGTCACTTGGGTATGAGAGTTCAATGTTGCTAGAATTTGTTATTTTTCAATTGAAGCTGGAAATCCAAATTTTTAGGCAAAATCTGACTTTTAAATGTTGGCAGTTAATTTGCGATAGTTAAATACAATGTGCAAGCCAACTAATGGTCTCTGACATAAGTAGATAAATTTTAGTGCAGCAAGGGACCTAAGAAAGGTAGGCAAAGGAAGGATGTGTGATCTCCCTAACAGTTTGAGAAGGTCTTAAGGTAATTGACCCCTGGCAATAGGTTATTTTGGAAAAAACTAGTGACATCCTAGTAGTCCTGGTGGAATGGGGAAAAATGTTCAACCGAGAAGTCATAGGCCTGGGTCCTAGTCTTGGCTCTCTCACAAATTCACTGTGCATACTTAAGTAAGTCCCTAAGCCCCTCTAAGCTTTAATTTCTTCAGGGTGTTCAACATGTGCCCAGGAAATCTTCAAAGATGCCTGCAAGGGGTGTGGAAAGGTGGAGGATCTCAGGGCTTGCAGAAGGGCTGCTCTGCCTTTGTTCTGTTTTCCCTTTGGGGTTTCTGTTTTTCTGTTTTTCTATTTTACATCTTGAGCTTCTGGGGGTAAAAAAAACATCCAACCTCAAACAAAACAAAAAACTCTACTTGAAGAAAGTGTTTCCTTGCTTTCAAAAAAGTTTGAAAATCATTGGATTAGTTGATGGGCTCTAGTGTAATGTGTTATGTGTTATTAGCAGAAGTTTACACGTTCTATGAGGCCTGTAGCTAAATTGCATGATAGGTCTTTTCTCCACTTGCCTACTGTTGCTTGTCTGTTTATGATCGCCTCTATTCTCAATCAAATGAACAAGTAGTCAACAGATATTATGGGAAGATTCTGATCTATTACCCATTCAGTAGCTTGTTTAGGGGAATTCTCCTTGTTTTAGCAAACAGATGTGCTCTTATCTGTGATATATTTATCATATACAATGTAGTCATATTTGCTATTAAATGATTTTTTTCTGGGTCATACAAATGGATAAAATATAACAATATTTTACGGTGATCTGAGACTCCTAGGTACTTTGCCACTTGAACAAATTTGGAAATCACTGAATGGGCTTTTAAAAATTAGCTATAATTTATTGATAACCTAATATGTGCTAACTTTAGGTATATCATCTTTAAACTTCAGATTATTAACCCTGCAAAGAAGATATTTTTGTCTCTGTTTTACTAATAAAGAAACTCAGGCCAAGTGAGATTAAAGTTTTACCTCACAAGATTCCAATCTATTCCTTCCTCTCAACTAGACAATCTCTAAGGTTGCTTGTAGCTTTGAGAAGTCAGGAGGCAGGAGTTACCCTGTTTTAAGGTGTCCTGGGATCACCTGCAAAATTACCTTCAACTTTTCAGATTCTCTTATCTACTGAAAGCCTTGAATGGAAGCTTGTTAACTCTCAGCTGTTCAAGTTTGTTGCTCTAACCTTGACTGATAAGAAGGTCTCTGAATTTAAATAGCCCTTTCCATGTCCTGGATATCTTCAGTGGGAAATGAAAGAACTTAGATCTGCAGCTAGAAACAGACTTTTGAGGAGTGAATAAATGGGTTTTTAAATGTTATTTCTGCACCTGATTGAGCTGTAACTCTCCTGCAAAAAGAAATCACTTTCCCTGTTTGTTAATCTACCTACTGTTCTAGACTAATTGGTTCAGTTTCCTTCGTTGTGGGTATATGTCTCTGTGATGCTTAGGCTAATGTGTCAACTCGGCCAGGTAATGGTGCCCAGTTGCTGATCAAGCAAGCACTGAGCTAATTGTAAAACAAGGACATTTCAAGGACTTTAATCATCAGTGAGTTGATTGTATAGGTGGCTGATTACATCTACAATCAACCAAGGAGATTGCCTTCAGCAATCCAATCAGTTGAAAGCCTTAAAAGGGGAAGTGATTTCAGCATTCAGGGAGAGAATTCCCAGCTCCACTTTGGACAGCCAACTACTCCTGGGAACTCATCAAGAACCTTCATTAGAGCCCCAGGTTTGCAGCCTGCCCTGCGGAATTTGGACCTGTGCATCTCCATGGTCACATGATAGAATTTTATAAAATCTCATACTATTTATAGATATCTCCTGTCAATTCTGTTTCCCTAATACAGTCTCCAAGCAAGTGTTGCTTATGGACAAATTTTTTATTCTGCACTTTGCTGGACATGTAGTATATCCTAGTATATATAACCAATGAATTTTTTCCCCTTAAAGTTCACCCACAAGACAGAAGACTGGTAATATACATTTGCACACTAGCTTTTTTAGAGACTGTTTGGGAACATTATCTGTAAGAAACAACAATGTGAGTCAGACAGCATAGGTGTTATGATTCTCACTTCATAGGCAAGAAAAAATTGCTCATTCTGTTGGCAAGGGGTAGAGCTTGTACTACAACTCAAAGAATTCCACTTCTAATCCTTTCCTTTGTTCATTTGGCTTTTCTAAATGGAGGGGGAAAGATGGGTTCCAATTGACTTTCGGCATGAGCCTGGTTTTTGTTAGCATTTCTGATGATGATTTTTTAAAGATTTATTTTTATTTATTTATCCCCCCCTTTTGTTGTTTGCGCTTCCTGTCTGCTCTCTTTGTCTGATTGTTGTGTGCTTCTCTTCTTTTTAGGAGGCACCAGGAACCGAACCTGGGACCTCCCATGTGGGAGGGAGGTGCCCAATGGCTTCAGCAACCTCCACTCCTGCTTGTTATGTCTCCCATTGTGTTTCCTCATTGTGTTTCTTCGTTGTGTCATCTTGTTGCTTGCTGTTTTGCTCGTTGTGTTTAGGAGGCACCAGGAACAGAACCAGCGACCTACCATGTGGTAGGCAGGTGCCCAACTGCTTGAGCCACATCCACTTTCCTGATGGTGATTTTTAAAAACAGTTTATTAATTGAATTGTTTGAGAAAAAAAATTTTTTTAAAAGATCAATAAGTCTTGTTTTTGTTTTTAAAAAAACTAGAGGACCCAATTATCTGTAAGGCTTCCTTCCTCCCTCCCTCCCTCCCTCCCTCCTTCCTTCCTTTTTCTTTTTAAAGATTTATTTTTTCATTTATCCCCTCCCCCTCACCTCCTGTTGTTTTGTGCTCGCTGTCTGCTCTCTGTGAGTTTTTCTGTGTCTGCTTGTCTTCTCTTTAGGCAGCACTGGGAACTGATCCTGGGACCTTACGGAGTAGAGACAGGCGCTCAATCTCTTGCACCACCTCAGCTCCCTGGTCTGCTGCATCTCTTATTGTCTCTCTTCTGTGTCTCTTTTTGTTGCGTCATCTTGCTGCACCAGCTCTCCGCACAGGCCAGCTTGCCTTTCACCAGGAGGTCCTGGGAATCAAACCCAGAACTCATATGGTAGACAGGAGCCCAATCACTTGAGCCACATCTGCTTCCCCTGTAAGGCTTTAAAATGTAGAGTCCGCAATAACAAGAAAAATGAACAAGTGTTTCTGAGCCCACCACTATTTGGTCTCTGTTTCTTCCAGGGAAGAGGATGGAATTTGGACGCTGTCCTCTTCTGTGAGTATTGTTTTTGTTTGCTTTGCATGCTTCATTCATTCATTTCTTCATGCATTCATTCATTCAATTTATTTATGCCTGGGACTTCTACAGTCAAACAAAGGAATTTGTTAATGACTTTCTTTAAAGAAGGAAGAGAGAAGTATGTTGGAACTTTCCCCGAGTAGTTTGAGGTTTTTAAGGTCAGTGCTGACAACGGTTGAACCCAGGTTACTTGGATGCCTTTTCTCTTTCTTGAGCGGTTAACTTTTCATCTCGTTTGTGCCAGATTCCACCCCTTAGTGATAATAAGGCAGGTATCTAGAAGCCACAAGAGTGGTTTGAAGAACACTTTTGGATGCCCTAAACCTAGGTGACTCAGGAAGGACTCTCCCCGGGGGTATATACTTGACAGCCAGGTGACAATTAAGTTCTCTGTCACTTAGAGCAGTGCTTTTCTACTCTGGGGCAGGGTCTAGACAAAGTTAATTTTTAAGTTTCCGAAGTAATTCTGATGTGCAGTCAGGTTTGAGAACCTCTTATAGAGGCTTCCAGTGTCTTGTTCAAAACTAGGCAGGATAATCCCAAATGAGAGTAGCTCTTTCTGCCAGAACATTGCAGGTATGTTGGGCGAATAGTTCATTCAGTGTAAAACACTTACTGAGTACCTGTGCTGGTAATACCACTAGGAACAAGACTGAACCCTGTCTTGCCTTCAAAATGCTTCCCCCCCCCCCCCCAGTGGGTAGAGCCAAATAATAAACAAATACACAAGCAGGACAGTGATGACTGTTAAGCAAGAAACAAACTAGAGAATTAGGGGTCAAGGAAGGCCTCTCTTAGGAGCCATTTTCACAAGACCCAAAGGAGGAGAAGGAATAGCTCTACCTAGAGCCCAGTGATAAGGCAGAGGGAATAGCAGGGGAGGAGTTCCCAAGACAAGGAGGGTGGTATGTTGTAGAACAGAAAAGACTCTAGTCGCTTTCTAGAAAGAGGGGTGGCAGATAGTGAGCAAGCACCAGACTGACATTTCTTGTAATTTACACAGACTACTCAGTATGTTCTTGCAAATATTAGATACTCTGCAAAGCAAACACAAAGAGAAGCATCCTCAAGGAACCAGGGTACTATGTGCTGGACAAAGAGGGGTCCATGTTATTAGCCAAAAATTGCTAAGAATGGTCTGACTTTGAGAAAAAAAATATTAGGCTGTCCTACATGACACCAATTAACAATGAAACAAAAATTCTGTCAATTGATATTTGATATACAGGGGATTTGCCTAATTCTTTAGTCTTTTATCCTGCGGCTAACCATTATTTGAAAACAGGCTTAGTCTGGGCTATCAAGGTGGCAGAACTGGCCCCAAAGTGGAAGAATTCTGTTCTCTGACATACTATTTTGAGGTCTCTACCCAATCAAACTTTCTGGAAGGTGGAATGTTTGTCAAATATTTTTAGTGTTGGAGAAATAAAATATGTGTCTGTATAAGGCCTAAATATTTCTATGAATTTCTTGTTTTAAGAAACAGAGACCAAGCCTCCTCCATTATTTTCACTAAAACTTCTACCTAAATTGTGCAAAGCCAATGACTGCTTAACATCTAATGGTGTATTAATCAGCCAAAGGGGTGCTAATGCAAAGTAGCAGAAATCTGTTGGCTTTTATAAAGGGTATTTATTTGGGGTAAAAGCTTACAGTTACAAGGCCTAAAGAGTCCAACTCAAGGTTGCTCTCTCACCAAAGTCACTTACCACATGTTGAAGCAAGGTGGCGGGCGATCTCTGCCTGGTTTCTCAGGGCTTCCTGTATCGGTCTCTGGAATAGGGCTCGTTTCTTTCCAGGCCTTCTCAGCTGCTCAGCTGCTCTGTTCTCTTTAGCTACAAACTATCAGGCGAATGGCTCATCTCTCCCTGGGGTCTCAGGATCAAACATGACAGAGCTCTCTTTCTCTTCTTGTATCTTCTTGAGTGAGTGCCCATTTATATCATCCCACCAAGGGGGCAGGGACTCAACCAGAGTCACACTCTACCAACGTGGTAGAATTAAAAGCCCTAAATTGATTTTATCAAGTAAATTCAAAACCTTTGAATTTAATGCAATCAAAGGGTATCACATACAGAGGAATAGATTAGTTTACAAACATAATCTTTCTCTTTTTGGAATTCATAAATAATGTCAAACTGCCACAA
This sequence comes from Cabassous unicinctus, assembly GCA_029593785.1. Lineage (NCBI taxonomy): Eukaryota > Metazoa > Chordata > Mammalia > Cingulata > Chlamyphoridae > Cabassous > Cabassous unicinctus. The sequence continues at coordinate 53,790 of JAQZBX010004789.1, forward strand.
ATGGTAACTAGGGGAAAAAGCTACACAGTTTTATTTTCAGCAAAACTTTCTAAGGTCCTACTGCTCTTAAATTTAAAAAATGTTCCTATCATATAACCTGGAATTAATTTTCATGTTTGGCATGTGGTTACTCATCCTCTATAAAACAAACCACGGAATTCAGTGGAAAGAAAGCAACTATAGTTATCATGCATCCTCAACCAAAATATCCAAGAATTCCAATAATCCCTTAATGCTTTTGCATAAGACATGACAATGTCCTGATAAAATAGGAGTGCTTCAAAACATAATCTTAATAAGAAACATCGCCCATCTTAAGAAATCCAGGGGAGTGGATGTGGCTCAGGCTGCTGGGTACTTGCTTCCCTTTTGGGAGGTCCCGGGTTCTGTTCCATTGCCTCCTGGAGAAGGCGGGCAAACAATGAGCAGACAGACCAGAGAACCATCTGGGGGAGGGGGGGAAAGAAAGAAAGGAAGGAAGGAAGGAAGGAAGGCAGGAAGGGAGGGAGGGAGGGAAAGGGAGGGGAGAGAGAGAGAGAAAGAAAGGAAAGAAACCTTAAAAAAAAAAAAAAAAAGGAAAGAAATCTAGAGGAGGCAAGAAAAAACTCAGCCAGTTATATGAAACACCAGACTTTGGTCAGTTAAATAAAGGATTTGTTTTTCACCTCACAATAATCTATGAACTTTGTAAGCTCTTCCCAAGACCTAAGTAGGGGTGTAAAACCTGGCCAGTGGGAGCATGGAAAGATGGTGACCAAATTATAGTCATGGCATATAAAATGTATGAGAGAAAAAAAAAGTCAAGAAGTATTCAAAGGAAACCTGGTGCTATGTTTCCTCTTTTGAAGCTTAAACAAGACAAGATGGATTTAAATTGCACCAGGATGGGCTTCTTCTTGAAATAAGATGCCTGTAATGCCTATAAAGCAAAGCAGTTGATTAGAAAAATATATGCTTACAGCTCCCATCAGTCTCTAGGCTAAGTGGTATAGGTCATACATGCTTTTTGAAACCCACCTATTAAAATGCCTGTAAATGAAGGTTGTGTTACCACAATTAATAAAAATAATTAATTAATGCATATTTATTTACTTCAAAAAATAATTTTCTATGGGGCCAAAGGACCATGTCTTTCTTGTTCATTGTTGTGTTCCCAGCACCTACCACTGTGCCTCACACATCACAGACATTCTAAATATTTGTTGATTGAATTCATTTTTTAATAGCAGCCACATTTCATGCAGTCAATCCCTCCAAACTTAATTTAGATGCAATCTCTCCAGGAGTGCTTATAGTCCCCAAATAGAAGCAGATGCACAAAGAGAGTGAAGGAGCTGTTCAGGGATGTCTTATCATGGAAAATAGCAAAATCTTTTTTTCTTAAAGACCTTTTAAGATTAGAACAAGTAACTGTTATGAAAGCAGAACAGTCTAAGATTTGAACTGTCAAGTAGGATCCTGCTTTGAAATGTATTCCTGGCTAAAACCAGTGGATAAACTAGATAAAATTTAGAACCTCTAAGATCTGTCTCTGATGAAATGGGTCTAAGAATCTGAAGAGGAAAGCGGATGTGGCTCAAGCGATTGGGCTCCCATCTATCATATGGGAGGTCCCAGGTTCAATTCCCAGGGCCTCCTGGTGAAGGTGAACTGGCCCGCACAGAGAGCTGGCCTACATGGAGAGCTGGCCCATGCGGAGAGCTGGCCTGTGCAAAGAGCTGGCACAACAAAAAGAGACAAAGAGGAGAAACAATGAGAGACACAACAAACCAGGGAGCTGGGTTGGCTCAAGCGATTGAGTGACTCTCTCCCACATTGGAGGTCCCAGGATCGGTTCCCGGTGCCTTCTAAAGAGAAGACAAGAGGGAAGTGGATGTGGCTCAAGAGGTTGGGCATCCATCTACCTTATGGAGGGACCAGGGTTTGATCCCCGGGACCTCCTGGAAAAATAAATTTTAAAAAAAGGCGAGCAGGCAAGCCAGGCTGCGCGCGGCGAGCCCCAGGCCGGTAAAGACACGCGGTGAGCCGAACAACACAGCAAGATGATGATGCAACAAAAGAGAGATGCACAGGAGAGCCAAGGCAAGATGCGCCAGAAACCAGGAACTGAGGTGGCGCAAGTGACAGGGTGCCCGTCTCCTACATCGGAAGTCCCTGGGATCGAATCCTGGTGAAGCCTGGAGGAGAAAAATGAGAAGAGAAGGCAAGAAATAGACACAGAAGATTACCCAGTGAATGGACAGAGACAGCAAGCTGGTGTGTGGGGAGACCTCATAGAACTGTACACCAAAAAGAAAAAAAAAGTCGATTAAAAAAAAAGAGAGAAGACAGGAAGAGAAGACAAGCAGACACAGAGGGTACACAGCTAATGGTCACAGAAAGCAGACGGCAAGCGCAAAAACAAGGTGGGGAATAAATAAATAAATTATATATGTATATATATACAATGATTAAAAAAAAAAAGAATCTGAAGAGCAGCTGCCTGTCTGGACACATCCCTTGGATGTTGTTATTATCAGCATCCTCTAGATTTGAAAACAATGTGGAGCATGGCTTATAAATATTCTTTAAGATGCTTTGAGCTACAGCTGAAAGCCTACCTAGCCTTCCTATCTATTTGCTTGAACAAGAGCCTGAAAAAGAAGACCAAAGAGTTTTCTAGTGATATCTTCCACTCCTGCTCTAAAAAGAACCTGTGTTCTTCATGAAGTTAAGGAAATTTCATAACTCCCTGGGATAATGTGAAGTTAGTTTTTCCTCACTGTTGAACCAACTAAAGTTCCTTTCAGATTCTTTTTTTTTTTCTTTAAAGATTTATTTATTTATTTCTCCCCCCACCCCTCGTTGTTTTGTGCTTGCTGTGTCTGTTCATTGTGTGCTCCTCTTCTTTTTAGGAGGCACTAGAACTGAATCAGGGATCTCCCATGCGGGAGGGAGGTGCCCAATTGCTTGAGCCACCTCCATTCCCTGCTTTGTTGTGTCTCTCATTGTGTTTTCCTCCTTGTGTCTCTCTCCCTTTTTTTTAAAAAAGATTTATTTTACATTTATTTATTTCTCTCCCCACCCCCCAACATTAACTGCTCTCTCTGTCCATTTTGCTGTGTGTTCTTCTGTGTCTGCTTGTCTTCTCTTTAAGCAGCACTGGGAACCGATCCTGGGACCTTCTGAAGTGGGAGAGAGGTGCTTAATCTCTTGTACCACCTCAGCTCCTTGGTCTGCTGCATCTCTTATTGTCTCCCCTCTGTCTCCTGTTGTGTCATCTTGCTGTGCCAACTCTCTGAGTGGGCCAGCTTGCCTTCACCAGGAGGTCCCAGGAATCAAACCCTGGACCTCCTATATGGTAGATGGGAGCCCAATCGCTTGAGCCACATCCGCTTCCCTCCTTGTGTCTCTTTGTTGCATCATCTTGTTGCATCAGTTTGCCGCACCAGCCTGTTGTGTCAGCTCGCTGTCTTACTCATCCTCTTTAGGAGGCACCAGAAACTTAACCCGGAACCTCCCATGTGATAGGTGGGAGCTCAACCACTTGGGCCACATCCGCGTCCCCTTTCAGATTCTTTGTCTAGAGTGGAGAAGTGTTTGAGCTGTTCAAGCTACTATTCATTTCTGTAGAAAGATGGAAATTGTTGTATGCTATAGTATAATGGGGCATTAAACATTCAAATTATGCAGCTACATAAAATGTATAAAGGTTAAAATAGTATGCCTTAACATTTATCAGTACTTTTGATTCGTCTGTGAAAGTACATTTTCTTTAGTGCTGCAACCTGTGAATAAATGTCAAGAAAGATGAGTGAGAAAATATTTTATACATACACATGTATTTAACTATTTATTATATATCTATTAATTATTATTTATTTGGGAATCCTTTATTCTGTAGCCAACACAGCACCCAGTCTAGTACAAATACATGATGTAGGTAAATACATGTAAATTAAGAGTAAATTTTGTAATCATAATCACAAACCAGTGAGTCCAATATGAGAAATAGAAACAGTGCCAATACAACAATCTTTAGATTTAAAAAAATTTCCTGCTTAACTAATTTTGTAAATATAACTGAAATATATCTGTTCCTCTTGTTCCAACATGTATCCATACAGATATGTATGGGTTTACATGTATATAATGCTATAACTAAGTTGGAAGTGGCTAGACATCACTGTTTTTTTTTTAAATCTCTTTATTGATATATTATTCACATACCATAAAATTCACCAATTTAGAGTCTATATTTCCATGATTTTTAGTATAGTCAGAGTTGTGCAACCATCACCACAATTTAATTTTATTTTCATCACCCCGAAAAGAAACCCATACTCATTAATGTTCACTCCCCATTCTTCATCCCCTACTCCCACCCCAGCAACCACTAATCTACATTCTATCCCTATAGATTTGCCAATTCTGGACATTTCATAAAAATGGAAATCCTACAATATGTGGTCTTTTGTATCTGGTGTCTCTCACTCAGCATAACGTTTTCAGGGTTACTCAGTATTGTGGAACATATCAATACTTAATCCTCCTTATTCCTGGATAACATTCCATTGTATGGATATTCCACATTTTGCTTATCCATTCATTAGATGACATTTGGGTTGTTTCCACTTTTTGGCTATTGTGAATAATGCTGTTATGAACATTTGTGTGCAAGGTTTTGTGTGGACATGTGTTTTCATTTCTCTTTGGTATATACCCAGGAGTAGAATTGCTGGGTCATATGGTAACTGTGTTGAACTTTTTGAAGAACTGCCAAAATGTTCTCAAAAAGTCTGCACCATTTTACATTCCCACCAGCAATGTAAGTGTTCCAGTTTCTCCATATCCTCACCAACCCTTGTTGTCCATCTTTTTGGTTATAGCCATCCTAGTGGATGTGAAGTGGTATCTCACTGTGGTTTTGATTTGCATTTCCCTAATGACTAATGATGTTGCACATCTTTTCATATGCATATTAGCTACCTGTATGTCTTCTTTGGTGAAATGTCTATTCAAAATACTTTGACTGTTTTTAAATTGGGTTATTTGTAATTTTATAGTTGAGTTGTAAGAGTTCTTTAAATATTCTGGATACTAGATATATGATTTGCAGATAATTTTTCTCATACCGTGGGTTATCTTTTCACTTTCTTGGTGGTGCCCTTTGTAATATAAGAACTTTTTTT